>JAQGAF010001395.1:0-31382 GCA_034687865.1 Kryphioiulus occultus
GTTGTACAGCTATTCTCCAGAGAAACTCAGCAGAAATCATTTTCACACTAGGCGAATTATAAAGAGGAATAAATTGTTCCACATTTAATGCATATGTATATGGAAGAATCTTTTAACACACAGGGCCAACCAACAGTATATCTCATTTGGATAATAATATGCCAATAATATATTATTAATGTACTCCTATACATTAATATCGATAATATATTAAACATGTAGGTGCTACAAAAGAAACTAATTTAAAATTGGCGACAAATATTTTGATTAGTTTCTTTTGTAGCACCTACATGTTTAATATATTATCGATATTAATGAATAGGAGTACATTAATAATATATTATTGGCATATTTTTATCCATATGAGATAAACTGATGGTTGGCCCTGTGTGTTAAAAGATTCTTCCATATACATATGCATTAAATTTACATGTATTCTGGAATAAACATGGTTGCTCAGACATGCGGTGTTTTACGAGTAGTCTTTGTAGCAAGAAAAAAATTGCAATATTTAATTATCCACATTGGAAAATGTGCTCTACATAACTCCAATTTAACTAAATCAAACTTCTAACAGCTTTTGCCAAATCTGCAAAATCAAAGGCAATCAATTTAATTATAGTCGTTCGTGGCAGGCCCTACTTAATTCAACTTAATGAGAACGAAGTGTTTGCACCCAAAAAAATTCAACCGAATAATTCGTTAGACTTGGTTTGTGACGTGCAAGATTATTAGCTCTAAAAGACTTAATTCTTCAACAACTCTTAACTACACTTGCGTACAGTAAGTACATTCACCAAGATGTTCTCCTCCCAAGCTTTCTTAATTAAGCAAAGAGACCAGACATTAGACATTTTTGTCGGAGCTACTGGGACACACTTATTTTACAGAAGATTTAGACATTATAATCGTATTCAAAATCTGGCTAAGTAAGCCACCAAGCCGTAAATAATTTGAAGACATTTTGTACAATATATATTTAAAACATGATTAAAATGTGCTTCGATTATGCGGTTGTGCATGAGTGTATGCATCCTTATTGAAACCTAGGCGATTAATTCCATGAGGAAAAGGCGAAAACTCCAAAAAAATAAATCATTAATAACGCTAAGATTAATTAAGAAACATTCCATTAACTTATATGCAAGTGCTTTTATGCTTTATCTTTAAAAAGGTTTGTGTCCTTGGTTTGCGTGCTTTTCTTTCTGGTTGTGTTGAACCTTGAATGAAATCAGCTGGGACATTCTACATTTACTTAGTCCAGACATGTTTATTCACTTTAGTTATTAAATGTCTAGGATATGCTACAGCATATGCCCTGCTCTACATCGCATGTATAATATACACCGCATGTATAATATATTTACATTTCAACCCTATTGAAATTTACCCTTTCAATGTTTTTATTCTTACCCAAACCTGCCTAATCTAACTTATCATAACTTAAACTAACCTATAAATGTAATCTCTTTATTTGACCAGCCCAAACCACAGGCAATCACTGCCAGCTTAAGAGCCATTTAGCAAAGTTTATCTACCCATAGTGTCTTGTCTACTGGTATGAAGTACTTGTAGCAGGGCATATACCGTAGTTCAAGTATATCCAATGGTTATTTAAAAGGATTGAGTTTATATGGCTGCAGAATTAATTTGGCATGCTGTTTACAGTAAAACTGCCAACCCTTTCATGCCCACAATGGCATGTATAGTAAAGGGTAACACAAAATTTGCGTAATGTGAAATGATTTAGTCCAATTAGAATTCACAGGGTTCCCCCTGAAATTAAATTTTCATCTTCCCTGACTTTTCCAGGTCTTAAAATAAATTTCGCTGGCCATCCTGACCACTGTAAATGCAAAAATATGACATCTGGAAATGAAAGGAATGCTATAATTATTCCTTTATTATACAATGACAGGAAATAAGACATTTTCATTTTGATTAGCTTCATAAAGAGACAAATCGATTATCAATTTCTTCATCAGAATTGCTTATTACTTGATTTTGTGCTCACTAATAACTAGCCAAAAAAATGTATTATTGATTTGTTGAACTTCCCTGACTTTTCAAATTAAATCCATTTCATAACTTTTCTCTGACTTTTCCAGGCTTTGGCAATTTCACAAACAATTCCGGGTTTTCCAGGTCTGTGTTAACCCTGAATTCACATGTTTGGAAGCGGTATGCACAGTTTGTTTGAAGTAACATTCTGAAACTTTGTTATTTTCCCTGGATATTGTGTTGCTGGAACTGTGTGCATATTTTGCATTTATTAGATTAGAGAGTTTTTCACAAAGTGGCACAATATTATCATGGAGAAGCCAGCCTGTTCAGTGGTTTCATCAGCCACGTCATGAAACAGAAAAAAAATTCCTCAAGAATGTCTGTGGTGTGGAGGAATATTTGGAATTAATAAAACCTAGCCTGGCAAATTTTAACATCCTCTCCAATGCGTTCATGTACTGTAAGCTTATATGGTGAAAAAATGTGCGCATATGGTAAAATAGATTAAGGAACGATTTATGAATATGAAATTCAATTTGTGAATTCCAAACATGTCACCAGACGAAAATCTGGGCATCCTCAGGCTACATGAATAAGACTTAAGCAACTTATGAATCATGAATAATATGCGTGAAACACAGCATAGACATGTTCATCATTCAAGAATGCGAAAATTTGAAATTGAATACACAATGCACTAAATGCATGCAAATGTGGAGTGGGTAACCTGTGCAGTTTCTTCATACTCGTGTAAGTAGAATGAACTTAAGAAGATGTCATTTGGTAAGAGTTTGTAATGGTAATGGAATAGTAGAGCGTCTTGATGCTTACACAAAGTTTGAAAATATCATGTTTCGATCGTCTTCAAAATTGATTAAAAAAGTTATCAAAGTTTAGCATTCTTGAAAGCCTTTTCAAACTTTGAAAGTGACGAGGATCGAAAGCTGTTGCCGAGCTCGTCGCAATCTTGTGAGTTCATGAGTTATTTTTGCTTAGCAGCAAATCAGCTTACTGAAATTCAGTTTACATTTCATATGAAATGCATACAGTGTGGCACAAAGTTTAAGTTGAAATGGCTGCAAAACTAATGGTCTCCAAACGCGACTGACACGAAAGTAATGTGTTATCGATCTGTGCAAATAATATAATTAATGGATCACGAATGGGGCATGCAATTAGGATAATGGTGCAATACCATGTATAATTGCTGACTATATTTAGTAGCTGCAGTGAAACTGCAAGAGGAACAAATTAATAAATTAATGTAATGGCATCATGGATTAGTGTACAAACTACAAAACCGGCCTTTATTAGTACAAATATGTCGGTACACTTCGGTATTTACCATGGCGGTCATGGGCAGCTAAATAAGAAATTACGTTTGAAGTTAGTTTACCTTCGGTTAGGTTAGGTTAAAAACAAACTCAAACAAGAAAAAAGCTGCCAAGCATTTGTAAGCTGAATACAACGATTTTCACACTCCGTTGTTTAATTTAATTATAAGTTCAAAAATATTCAGGAAATGTAATCCCATGCTGCGTCTTCCGGTCATTGAAGTCATGGAAAAGTCATGAAATGAAATTCGGGCCATGGAAGTCATGAAAAAGGCATTATTCCTGGAAGAAAGGATGTGTCGCCAATAAAACTTGTTTTTCGTACATCCTGTATGTTTTCACCACTGGTCGCAGTGGTTGCTCTGGGGCCAAATTCTGGACTTTCACAACGTTGTGTTTTTCTCTGGTTGCGTGTTTTAATTGGCTAGTCACGCCCATCGCTGGAAAATCACAAAATCGGTAGGCGTGACTAATTTCGAAATTGCCAATGAAAAAAATGCAACCTGAGAAAAACACAATGTTGTGAAAGTCCAAAATTTGGCCCCTTGTTTGCCACAAGCTTGCAAGCAAACTAATTGCACACTGGTTATATTTGAAACAAATATTATTTCTGCATTCAGTATGGCATTCACACGCAACTGATTGCAATTTGCAATGATTGTTAACTTCCGTTATTAAAGGCAAAAATCAGGAAGTGGCCCTACTTAGCCGTCAGTAATGCATGTTGTGAATGCAAATAGTGTCCATTTTCCAGATGGTGACATATCATGCACCCTATACATGTAAACGGGTATGCATGCCATTGACCCTTACAATGCAGGTTGAGACCCAAACAAGCGACAACTTTTCAGATAACCTGAATATATCAGATGGGCTTCACTAGTAACAAATTTATGAGTAGAATTTAAACTGCCTTCAATATTAGAACTACCTTCAACTAAACCATACATAAACAAATATCATAACTGCCTTCAACCAAACCACTTGCATAGTGGTTTCACATAAGCAAATATCAGCAGTTCCACATTCATATTTTCGAAACCAAGCTGCAATGACCTTTTCCCATAAGGGCAATTTCCAGGGGCTTAGGACATCCTGAGCGCATCCCAAGGAGACCATGCCCACCAGGCAAGATGGCTAAATTGATTTTCCACTTCCCAGCAGTTTTCTTGAGCAGTACTTAAGGGTTCGGTTTGGATCGATGGATTAAATAACGTTGGGTGGGTAAATCCCTGTGCGTGGGCTCCCTGCGTCACCCAGGGCAATGCAGTGATTGCCAATCTACGGCGTTGCACGTCACGAACACATTGCCCACAGGGACTAAACAGACCCAAACCACATTCTTTTTGCTAGGAATTTTTCATATACAAAATCACGCTTACACACGTCAAAAAGTGATGGTCTGAATGTCTGGTTCCAGTCTCAACGCTCGGTTATTCACTGGGGCCGTTTTCGCATCTATATGCAAATATTTCCATTTTGAGACCCTGGCCGGACTTGGCCTGGATAACATGAAGTTGCTGTCACAAAGGAATCCTTGGGCCATATTGAATCTCATCGATTTTCGGCCCTAAACGTATTATACGCGTCTTAGAGGCAGCTTATCCCAGAAATTCAGTGCTTGTACAGTAGGTGGCAGCACCATAGACATCACCATAGCATGAAATACCATTGACAGCACTAGATGCGGTATAGCCTCGCTTAGCGCGGTTTTCTAGTGATACGAACAACCTGAAAGTTTAAACAATTGGAGAAAATGGGATTTATGCGAATCCCTATGATTATAATGAAAATCAAGGATTTCCCCATTTTTTCACGATTTTGCCATTATTTTGTCCAAAAAAAGCACTTCATGCATTTGGCACATGTTCATACATGTGCACATGTTGCAGCACTTAAAATAATTAAAACAAAATGAGGACATACTACGGTATATTCCCTGCTCCAAATATACACTATTCATTTAATTTCAACCCTACTTGTATGGTAGACAAGCTGTTGGAATTAATACTTTTTTGTGTGTATTTGTTGTTGTTGTATATTTTGTCCTTATCCTAACCTAACCTCCTAACTTTATTTTGCCTGCCCCGACCGCAGTCAATAACTACGAGCCACTAGGAGAAGTACACATTCTCAAAGTGCTAATGTGGGAGCAAAGGCAGCAACAGGGCATATACCGTAGCATAGCCCAAAATGAAGTTAAATTATCACCTTCAATATGTAAAAGGCTGCATAATAACACCAGCGGCACCATAAATTGTACACACGTAGCCTACAGTGTGTAAACAAAATCTTTGAATAATAAATTGGCTAAAAATGAAAAATTTGTTTGTATACCATCCACAACATTTTTATCTAAACATGTGGTAAGAAAACTTGGCAAAAATCTTTCATCAGTGTGTATTGTTTTTCCTTTGTCTGATTTTATAAGCAAATAAACTCTTAATTGGAGATGCGCATTTCTGGCCAGAGTGTCACTTAAAACGTCTCTTGGAAATTAATGACAATATTTGACTTTGCTCCACGACGGCTTACACAAACAGTGATAATTCTGCCCGAACCCGTTGTCAAATATTTTCATGATGTTTTCCAAGAATTGACAATTTTTAATTTGGTGTTCATTAGCTTAATTGAACTTCACTAAAGTATTAACGAAAGCGAGTGAGGTATCGATCTAAAAATCCATCGTTTTTGGTAAACATCTATAATGTTGTTACCAACAGCATTTTAGCATCATTTGAATTTCAATGGCATTCAACCTCTTTGTTTCCAGCTGCATTGCTATAAACGGGTTTATTTCCGCATTGAATACTATTTGAGAATTTAATAAGCTGAGAGAAAAAAAACTCATAAATGCTAAAGGCGGAAATGTAATTGAATTGTTGACGAAAATATCCTGCTTATGCACACAAGCCTTAGATAAAAATGAAAGGATTATAGTTTGGCGAAAAAATTAAATTACATGTAGGCAATGCTTTCTAAAGAATTTATAGTCCAAGACCGAATTAGCAAAAAAAAACATATTTCTTCGAGATTGCAACTCTTGAGCAGCTCTAGTAAATTCTTTTCTCTAACATTATGCTAGAATAAATATACAGGTCAGTTTTGCATTAATTTTCAATGCTGAGAATGCAGGCAATGTGGAACAAATGAACAGACTAATGAATTATGGATCCCTGAGGACTAGATCACAAGGACGATAATAGTGTTAATTCATTTTATGTGGGGTATTAACAATAATACATGATAGGAAGTTCGAATATGCGATAAAAGGGTCAATTCATTAAATCGAAATTTATGTTATGAAAGCTGGTGAAGCAAAGCTGTGATCCGAATGTTGATAACATTTATAAAAGTCACAGGGTCCTGTAATTGTCAGCAGGGTCCTTGGCATTGTTGAGAACTTTTTAGAAAATTATTAAACTTTTATGTAATACTCTAATAGTTTTTTGGAAAACTTATTGGAGATAATGGAAGTCTTCTATGGAAAATTGGAAACAATTGAACAATTGGGAAAAAAATCATGAAAGTTGAAAATTTTGGTGTGCGATTTACTTATACATTTTATAGTCCTGCAACATTCCAGAAAAGGCTTCCAATTTTCCATAAATGCATCACAATTTTCCATAAATGCATCACAATTTTCCATAAATGCTTCCCAATTTACAATATTTGCTTCCCAATCCTCCAATTACACTTATGAGGAATTGGAAGTCTTCGGGAAAATTAGAATATTTTTATGTAAATTTCAAATGAAAATTAGTTACTTTCTTACAATGTTTCCTTAAGTCGTCCAAATTTCTGGATAATTGGAAGGTTTTCTGGAAAGTTGATCAACGTTTCTGGACAATCTAACGGATATTCTATCAAAGTTTTTCAATTGATCAGAAAACTTCCAAATTACCATAGAAGTCCACCCTTTTACCAGAAAATTTATCCAATTTACCATAGAATTTTTCCAATTTGCCATTGAAGCTTCCTTGTTTATCAGATGCGTTTTATAAATTACTAGTCTTCCAGTGTATCAGAAAGTCCCCTCTTTCCCATTGGCAAAGTGAAATCATAAAATACCGAAGAAACTACTGTACGTCGTAGAGAAATTCGGTTAAGTTTTTGGAGAATGCGACAAATATATAAAAAAACGTTATTCTGGTTTGAAGTCATACTGGAAGCACATCTTCAAGCTACCAAGAAGAACTTGAAGACTTCTTCAGTTATTCTATGAAAATGTGTTTGATGAACTATTACATATTTCCTGTTTCGTTGCTCATGATACATCTCTCTTTCATATTTTCGAAGATATCACAACGTATATTTAATTAGAATTTCTGTTGCAAGGTTAGCGGTCATACATGCGCAGCCATTTTTCATTTCACTTTTATGAAAACTTGCAAACTCCATTAAGATTAGAAAGTTTCGCAAGACAAGTGGGTCAAAAAATTGACAGAGATTTCCGGTATCCAGACAGCGAAAATTGATCGAGTTTCGGGGGCGACACTATGACGCGACAAAGTAAGTGCCTTAAAGTAAGCAACATTCATAAATGACACCCCATTAGAAATTCTTTATCAGGAATTTCATAAGGTACAGTATGTAACTGGGCATGACATAGTGCTTTCCTTCCCATCGAACAAATAAAAGATGCTTCGATGTCTCTTGGCGATAACGATATTTCAGTAAAAAAATGTCAACGTCAACAAAATGGAGACCCTTAGCATAAAATGCGTGTGAAATAGTGTAGACGTATAAGATGTAAACGAGCTGGAAACCCAGATAAGTGCAAAGGAATGTTTCGAAAATTGGTCAAGATCACAGATTATCTATAGTGCTACCACCTATACTCGTCAAATAGCAGACTTTTGCAAAATATTCCAGACGCTAAACCGAAATAGGGCAATGTTTATTGATTGGAAGAATTTTTCAATGTCAACTTTAAGCCAGTGTAGACCTTAAGTTTGTTTCGCATATTCAAACCGCTTTAAAGTTGCATGCCAAGGTCACATTTGCAAATTAAAAAAATTGAAGAAAGAATAACCCAATGCATTGACATCCCAAATTACCAGATTTTAGACTTATCTTGTCATCCGCCACAACTTGAAAGTTGAAACTAAGCATCTAACATCTGTGAATTAAAAGTTAGGGAGTCAAATATTATGACATTAATGTAGAATCCATGGACCACTTTCTCTACCATTACAGTATTAGATTTTCAGATTTATTAAGCATTTTCATCACAATTTGCCTGTAATCTGCCGTTAAACCACCATGTAAAACCCAGACTAGAAAAAGTAGCAAAGTCTTTACTTTCAAAATCTTTTCATTATTACTTGTACTCATCAAACGTTTTTGAAAAACATCTTTGCTCAAGTTGGTCGAAAAGATGTTTCCAACCAACGATATGAAACGTTTGATTTTCCTCTAAATCCAACAAATTTCACGTAGTATATTTATGACCATTTTCGACAACATTCAATAATCTTTTGGGATATACAGTACTGCATATTAGATCCTGGTCCAAATGTGCACAAAAATTATATTTCAACCCTACTTGTATCCATGTTATTTATTTGCTATTTTCTTGCTTGGGTGTTTAGCGACCCACCAGCTAGGCAATCTCTGTCAACCTACGAGCCGCTAGGAGAAGGCCACATTCCCATAGTGAATATATGGGGGAGCAGGGTCTAATCTGTAGTAGCCATCTTTTCTGGTGGTAAAGAAAATTACCATCTTAAATTATGATCTATTGAATTCACCCCTGTTGAATGGTCTTTCGCAATCCATTACTACAACCTTAACCTCAAGAAATTCAATTTGGAAATTATATTGGTGTCCCTCACCCCCTACCACATGGTTTTGTTCACCTATCAATATCAGAGTACTGAGTTGAATTTAATTACACTATTAGAGTTGCTCAAACAATAATGTGCATGTGCATGTGCATGTACATTTAAACTCACTGTCAAATTCGAGTGGTGCAAACTTGATTAATGCTACTGCCATCAAAGCTTTGGCAGACAATACTAAAGTATGCGAAGGGTGTCCCCCACCCCCTAACATATGGCTTTGTTCACTTACCAATATCAGGGTACTTAGTCGAATTTAACTGCTCTATTGCCATCATGTGCATGTGCATGCACAGACTGTATATAGTATAAACTCACTGTGAAATTCGAGTGGTGCAAGCTTGGTAAACTTGGTAAATGCTATTGCCATCAAAACTTTGTAATACAATACGAAAGCATGTGAAGCATTTCTCGAGACTCTTCTCAAAATAATTAAATGTACAAACAAATGTCAAAACGTCAAAAAAATATTAAAACAAAATAGAACGAATTTTCGCTTATGAAGGAACTTGCACATTCTACCTTCTAAACTAAATTCGCAGTGCTTTTAATGAAGTGAAACCCATTTCCGCATGCAAGGCATTTTTGCATTCATGGCCTTTCAAGTAAATTAAAAATATTAGCTATGAAAGCATCCATAGCGAAAATGCGCATAGCGAAAATGATGTTCAGTCAAAATGGCGCCACAAGGAGCTTAATCAGACGAGCCATGAATTCCTTTCAAAATTTCAAACAGGCAGCCAAGAAACGAGTCGTTCACATTTAAAATGAATTGAAAGAGAATTAAGAGCAGGCTCGACGCAGAAGGGATTACACATTGCCATATTAAAGATTCTGTGACTGTACTCGAATTAAGTTAGCAAAACTTTCCCGGAAAAAATTAGGAATATTTTATGAGAAAAATATCATTTATTCTCAACCAAGAACGACATCGACAGTGTTATGCAAAATTTTAGACAGTTATGTATTAGTCTGCTGAAAGGAGCTCCCATGGTATAAATTTTGGAAGCTAAATGCAGTCTATATTTATGAAAATAAAACCGTCTACTCCCCAATAGCTACCATAGGATGCCTGCACGTATTTTTAGAGATATTTTGCAGTGTTTTCAATACGCAGTCACATTACATATTCAGAAACTCTGTCTGTAACATAGTAAAAAACCCAATGTTTCAACAAAGCCAAAAGACCCCAGACTATTAAATTTAAAAGTCACATACACTGTACATGTACAATACCTCGTAGAAGAAAGCTGAAAGGTAAATTTAGGTATAGTCCTTGCTCCAAAAGTGCACATAATATTTATATTTCAGCTCTACCTTTTTATTCCTCATAAAAAATAACTTTTTTTGTTTTCTTTGTTGTGTTTTTGTGTTTAACCTAGCCTAATGCACTGTTTGATTTAGCTGCCCCTAACCGCTAGGCAATCACTACCAGCCTAAATGTCATTAGGAAAAGCTCACTTTTTATAGTGTCTATACTCGAACAGGAGTTATACCGAAGTTCACCCGCAAACAGAAGCTTATGCCAACACTTGTGGTGTCCAATCCAGACAGGTTTTGCTGTATTTTATTTTCCAAGAGGGTCATATCTCACAGATGAGTGTCAGCGGGCCTTAAAATAACTCTAAAATGCTTTGAAAGCAGCCAGGTTAGATCTTCGTTGATGAATTCACAAATATATTTTCCAATATTTTCTAAATTTAAGCCCTTGGACACGTTCTATCAGCCCAGATGTTCCAAAACTGATTGGCGAATTGAATGTTCTGTCCAAAAATAGCAATCCTTTTTCAGACTAAAAGCCCTTTTCTGTATCTGAGATTGAAAATTTTCTATATGTGGGGTAATTTAAAAAACTTTATTACACGAAAAAAAAGTTCAAAACCCTTTCTATCAATAAACTAGGCTTAAAGCCCGTTTTAAGTAAGATGAAAGGATGGATCATTAGTAAAGCGAATATATTCTCAAATGAAATGACAGAATATAACCATCATGAAATATGAATAGACTTTTGCAGTCAAAACTTTATGCGGAGTAATTTTAAATTACTCCGCAGTTTCTATTACTTTCTATTACACGAAAAAGTTCAAAAAACTTTCTAGTAATAAATATAGCAATGTCAAATTGAAGTACGAATATTTTGTCAACTTAACTAGTATATACAGTACAGGGTGACTAAAAATAATAGTGAAAAAAGTAAAACGAATCGATTTACAGACTTGGGGAATCTGATTTAGAAGTTGACGAAAAATTCGGACTTGAATTTTACTTTTTTTACACTCATTAATGGAAAAGTTTTTTCAATTTTTTCTTGTAATAAATCGTTTTTAAATTACTCTGCATAAAGTTTTAACAGCATAAACCTGTTCACATGAGTCAAAAGAATGGAGCAAAAATTATTAACCGACATAACACAATCATCATGAAATGAAAAGACTTTAAAACGTTACAAGTTTCACAAATGGGCATGTACGTTTATATTTATGTCATGATGATTGTGGTATGTCAGTTCTTTTAAGAATAAATCAGCCATACTGAACCGTCCTTTCTAAATCACCATATACTGCATATCCAGAATTATAGTCGCCTACATTTGGTATTATTTTCCAATATCGATTTGTTTTCAAAAGCAAAATGTATTAATGTGCCTTCATTCTTCTCTGGCTATGGCTGGCGCAGACATGAACGCCATTTTCTTCATTTTTTCTAGTTAGAAATATAGTAACATTCCTTTCTTCCATTTCCACCAAACTCTTATACGGCATAATTTAGCAGGGATTTATGACTTTTCCTTCATGATTTATACCAGCAGTATTGCGGCAATTTATTTTGAAACAACAAATTTATCGACATTTACTCCAAAAAAGTTTGCTGCTATCCAGTTTTGCAACTGCAAACCTTGTTTTGACCGATCGACCACAATTGCTTCCAGTGGTGAGACCAAGACTATAAATAAGAATAGCCGATATTTTTTGCCGATTTCTTTCTTTCAACGCAACAAGTTGTCCACGTTTTGCGCCATTTCCCATTCCAGAATTGATTTTTGAAAGCAGAAAACCCTTTCGGCAAACTCGTGGGTTGCAAATCAAATAACGGCTGTTTTGTTGCACCACGTCCACTGAACTACATGTATATTGAACTTATAGAACAGTAATATTGTAGAATATTTTAGAAAATATTGTAGAAAACCTACGTATGAAACTAACGATTGAAAGCCATTTGAAAGACTTTGCGACACCGTAAACTAGTACTCAAGGGAAGTGCGTCATAGATTTTCCAGAAGGGAATTTTTCGTATGCACGGATAACTTTTCTGGATTTTGGTAATTAATCCTTCAGTAGGATTCTTGGAAATGTTGACAAAATGCCGATTTGCAACCAACGTGTAATCAGTCAACTGTTAATCAGTCATGTTTGCAAACATCACAAATACACGAAAATAGTCGGTTTATCTACCATATCTTTTGATCTATTGAGAACATGTGCTTCAGAATATTCCCTGGTGCTCCCCACCACCAACAAACAGTAAAACCTGTATAAACAAATACTGAGTGCTGTCTAGACTAATCGGTCCCATCGTGGGACCCATGTTAAATCTTATAAACCTTCCTAACCTGATACATGTATTAAATAATGTTTAACATTTATAACTTATAGCTGATGTAAGTTAATACTACAGTTTGTATCACAGAAAATGTGGCAAAATAGCAAACGCAGTGGGGAAAATATCACTAAGTGATTATCTAAGTTTCCTGGGCGCTATATTTGTGGGGGATGGGCATGTTTATGTCTAATTTCCAAACTAATAATCTCTCTAAACTAATATTCAGCACCTGTCCTAAGAATATTAGTTTAGTCAGGTTCTCTTCCGCTGTAAAAAAGTGGGCTTCTCCTAACAGCTCGTAAGCTGGCAGTGATTGCATGTTAAGGGTAGTCAAATTAAGAAAATTCCATTTTTAGGCTATGTTAGGTTAGGCTGCTTAAAAAATCTAACTAAAACCCATAAACTATTTTAATTAGCATCCAACAATAAAGATATCAGCTGTAAAAGGATGAACTCTCCAATGCGGCACACGTCATAGCTTCAAAGGCAACATCACTTCAGCTATTCTAAAAATGCAGTAAAAATCAGGCTATTAATTAGCACTTTAATTAATTTCTCGACCATAATCGCCAATATCACCTACGGGAGTAAGCTTAGTTCACATCATATTTCGACATAACCAGGAAACTGATTATATTACTTTGGGCGACAGACTGATCTCAGATCGTTAATTTGATGTAGTGCAGAATTCATCTTATACATGAATATAAACTGGATATGATTCAAACTTAATTTTAATTTTGTTCGAGGCAACATAACTCCAACATGCATCAGTGAAAGATTGCATTACAAAATTGCTTTCACCCCAACTGATTCAGGCCCACACGGTCAGAATTGACCTAAGACATTTTAAATTTCTTTTGATTTCATTAAAAAGTTTACACTTAAAATCATCTGTTGCAATCTTGGATTTCTTGCATTCAAAGTGTATCAACTCGAGTTCAGCACTCTGGAGCACCCAGATGCTGGGCTGATAAATATAATCAATACTTTATTGAAGTCCTATTTCTTAGGGTTTAGACAAGGCCTTCCACAGGAATGTCAGCACTGCCATATTACTTTGGTCATTATATGTTTGTAGGATATTACATCGAAAATTCTATGTAATAAACGATGAAATCTGAAAGTTGACCATCACTCATCCAGCAGTTTTATTTGACACCTTACAGATCAAATTTGACTCACAATGCCTATAACGATAGTTTCATATACAAGTGGTAGTGACCAGTCCCTAGTATTGACATAATTTAAGGTACTCAAAGGAGTAGCATCAAGAATGCCTTTTTATTAAAAGTTTGAGAAAATCGATAAAGCATGAACCAATAAAAGAGAATCCACTCACTTCAGTTTGTTTTATTATCTTAGTAAATTTCAAGCACATGCATCAATGTCATGATGTTTTGACCATTAATGCTGAGACTAGTGACCTCACGTGACCGTAACATACATGTAGAAGCATGTAGAGTGCTCTAAAGAAAAAAATTTCAGTAATTTTTGTTGGTGTACTGGGGGATCATAAAATCCCATCATCATTACAAAGATTAATTTAAAAAATTGTCAGAGGAATTGTTTTGGAAAACGGCAGAAATCCTAAAGTTTTTTTTTATATTTCGTTTTTGAAATCGCTCTTGACACTGATCGGTGATTTGAAAACATAATAAACTGAACCAAATACATGAAATAAAAAAATGTAGTGCTTCTACACTTTTCCAAGATTTGGAGTTTATAACTAAGATTTTTAAATTGTTTGTCGTGAGGGTAGGACTTCATGATCACCCTGTCTCATAAATTTTATGATCAAAATTATATTCTACTTCACTTGCTGAAGTAGAGAATAGTTTGAATATTTCGATTTTCTCCTCTATATCATGCCCTGTAGATGCATCTACACGCATCTTGAGTGAATCCTAAAGCGACCATCAAAGATGAGTTTATAAGATAAATTCCTTGTAATTCACCAAGAGTTGAGCTGACATGCCTCACTAAGCATGTGGACGTATGAAACTTCACGAATGTGAATGAAACGAAATGGAATCTGGCAAAATACGGTACAAAACTCATTTGAAGACATTTTGAATTCTGGCCTCAAGAAGAAAGAAACATAAGATAGCGATATCTTTCAAGCGCATAAAAATGCCAAGTGAATTGATAAATGCCATAATGGCAGTTCTGATCGACCAATATAGCCATCCAGAATTTGAATTTGGTCATGACAACCATCCGTAAACGATTTGGAAATAAAGAGCAGATAATCCATAGAGTACATATTTATGCGAGGCCATGAGATTTCCTCACAAGGAATATGCATTAAGCTTTTTCATTTAAACAAAATTAGGCAAGAATCGTTTTATTGCCTCATGGATGGAAGAAATTGGTTATATATCCTGTCATGCGATGCGGACAAACATTTCAGAAAGCACCGCAGGCCAAACCCATTACCTCATGATTCCCTTTATTTATTACTAAAGTGGAGAAAGCCCTTTGGGAAATATCAAAATCAATCAAGAAATCTTTAAATAAAATGCCATCCATACCCAGAGAGGAGACCAGTTTACTGACTTGGTAGGCCTAATAGAAATGTGAAACAAAAATTACGTTAGTAATGTTATCAACGTGTTTTTGAACAAACCTTTTGTGCATGATATCAACATGTTTTCCAACAAACCTTTTGCTATATTGCACAAACAAAGGTGATGTCAGAAATTGAAGTCAAGCCCACTTCACATCAAAATAATTTCAGCTTGTCCAAGTATTCGGAGATATTAGATCGATATACAAGTACATTAGTTGTCATTTATCTTTACACAATACCGTACATGCACCGGTTTAGGATACGTTGTGCCCTGCTCTAAAATGTGAAAATATTTATACAATTGTTAAACTATACTTATCTAGTATACTGTACAAGAATTTTCCGTCTATGATTTTTGTTTGTTTTAATCTCAACCTTTAACCTGAAACTGTTCAACCGCCAGGCAATTACTGCGAACCTAAGATCCGTTAGGAGAAGCCCACTTTCTAACAGTGTGTATGGTGTAGCAGAGCATAATGCAAAGTACACCCTATATCCAATGACTTTAAAAGACTAACGTTACTTAGCATAATTATTTGCAAGTTCACCATGTTCCTGATACATGCTTGCTAGATTATATTTTATTGCTACATGTATATGGAATTTATTCGACGTAAAAACTGAACTGATAATATGCAGTATATCTTTTAAATTTCACATTTGTGTGGATGCCAATAAGTTTTGTGTTATGTGTGTTATGGTATAGGATTCGTATTAGAAGTGGTTAAAGTTTCAGTTGGCGAAGCATTTTTATGAAATGGCAATATAAAAGTCGTATATAATTTAAAGCATGCAGTAAATTTCGTCTAGATATACAGTACGTTATTATTTATGAATTATGAATGACATGGCTATGAAAATGCAAACAGTAATCACCTCTGAAAGTCACATGTTCAGACCAAGTACCTAAAAAGGGCTTCCTGTCGCATATCCATAATACTGTTATTGAAAGTTCCTATACGGTTATTTTCAATTATTTCACACACAAAATCGTGAATATTTTACCTTCTTAGATAAGTGTGCATGAATTGCTCCCATTCATGTACTGGCAAAACTTCCTTTCAATTTATATTTGAAATTGCGGTGTAATTGTAAACTTACATTGTTAGTGTAATTTCATCTAAACCTACTTCGTTATCCCCTTATCTACAGTATGACCGCAATGATTCCAAATGGAATTTACTTTTATAGAATTTTGTTTGCCTAGCAACAGGATTTTCATTGAAAAAATAATGCCATGCAAAAGTGATGAAAGGAAAAGTACACTGTACTTCACAACTTATACTATCAAACCTTCTGTTCGTATATAATCTATCATAATTTATCCTAATTTGATAAATGTGCACAATTACAACTACTTAATGCTGTCTGCAAGATGACAAATTCTTTTTAACAGCAGTTCATCAATTTCTTCCTTCCATCTTCACAACGTATATAATGTCAATCCTATTGTTCGTACATAATACAGCAGAATTAATTCATAATTTGCTACATTTCTTCAAATATGTGGCCCTTACAATCACCTGCTATTGATTGTATGATTACAGCGCAAACAATCTATTAAATAACAATCGTGAGTGGTTTATCAATTTGGATTTTGGGACTGGTAACGGAAGAAGTAGCCTATAAAGAAATTGAACCAGAATACCACGTTCCAGAAGGATGACATTGTTGCAAGACTGAAACACGTACAGTAGTTGGAAAATTCATCCATGTCTAAAGGTTGATGACTTATTTAATCGTTACTGAATCGATATTTTAAAATTTTGAATTAAAGCTTTTTTTTAATATTTTTAATTCTCAGTATCGTTTACACAAGGGCTTTACTACATGTACAATCACCAACGTTTTTAAATTTAACCTTGTACGACATATCTTTTTTAAAATCATTGTCTATAGTAAACGAGTTCTAATTATACGCATGATTATACACTGTTCGTTCGCTTCACCTACATTTAAACCAATTTTCATAAAATCCATTTTTTATTTGACTACTTCTAACTACCTCGCAATCAAGAGCATTCATGTTCATCAATCATCTGTGAATAGCTATAATAAAATTACTTGGAAGGTAGGATGTTCATTAAAGAACATTTCATCTTTTTTAAACCATTTCCTTTATTAACTTATTCAAATTTGTGCTACTTGTTCTTTCCTTTTCTGTTTATTGTTCTACATACGTAGTGATCAAGTTCTGATTCGATTCCATACGCCTACGTGGACATTTAGGATTTACTGAATATCTGTTTCCATCTGGAATAGATTTTCCTGACAACATCATGTCTACCTTCCTCGAATTCAGATAATTTTAACCAATTAAATAAAGATGTATTCAATTAATTAGATTGCATATTCGAGCAATTTCGTCTACGCTTCCTATGATAATAGCTAGTTGCTTACAAAATCATATTAATCCGGATTATAATATACGAGAGTATAGTTCAAATTGAAATGAGTTTTTTATTTCGACTTGTAAACAAAACTGAACATAATAATTATGCCTACGTGATAGTTATTGAAATAGTTTTGCAGATCAGGTTATAATTCAAATGTCATCAACATTAAAATTCCTCTCATTTGCCTGTTTCTTTTGGTTGCTTCTATGGACTCTGGCTTTGAAGCAGAAAAAAACTGACAACTTGGCACATCAGTTGAGCTGAATGACCATGGATTTCGTCAAAATTAGATGTATCATTAGCTCAGCCTAGTGTACTGCCAATTATTACACGAACGAAAAATATTGCTGTGTTTTAACAAGTCTCTTGCTGCATTATGTCTTCCTGTTCACCATAAGCTGTTAAGTTCGAAGACATGTTGCTAGGCCATGGAATCATTTCTGATTATTCTATATGGGACCAAGGATCCCAAGGTCCTCTGCGATCGCAGGGCTTACAGCTGTAATTACCCAAATCCAAAACGAGCCAATTACGACCTCGTATACAGTAGGCTCTTCCTGGGCGCTGATGTAATTTGGGGGATAATTTAATTCTCGGAAAAAGACAAAACCTTGTCGGAAGGCAACTGGTCGCACAAGGTTAACTAAGCACTTGATGGCAAATTTCGTCTAAGAAACTCGATAATTGAATTTGGGAAATGATAATTGGGATCAAATTGAAGGCTTAGGTTGAACCGAGAATAGAAATCAGTTGCTGCACTAAATTATCTTCAGGCCAAGGGAAAAATGCTCTTCCATTAAAGCTTCATTGAGGTCAAAGATTGTTGTCATACTCTTAAATCAACAAGAATTTATAGTAGAAACTAGGCAGTATTCCGTGCGAATGCACTGAAAATGAAGCTTACTTTTCATATGACCTGATAAGAAATCGAGCGTAAATGTAGTCTTACATGTACCTACATGTACGTTATAGCAATAATGTAGGAAAATCACATGGGATCACAATGGGCACAGGCTATTTCGATAACACTAGCCGAACGATTCTAATAGACGAACAACAAGAAAAGGCGATTGTTACTTAATCTGAATTTCTATGAACACATACTGTACATCGCATAATTTAACTTTACAAAGCTAAATTATAGCTAAAAGATTCAGGAAAATAAAAACTTATATTGGTTGGCTTACAATTTTTGCCGTGTAAATTTGTTAATGAAATTCTCATATTCATGCTTGTATCGAATTTTGTGTGTTGCCCACCAAGTCAAACTTATGAGTGCTTCTGTCATTTCAACAATTTTTCTGGTTTCTCTGGTTTTTCTGGTCTCTCTGGCACGTGTCTAGGTCGTCAATATCAAAATCATTTTCATCAATCAGCTCTGACTCACAGATAGTCTAGCAAGTGCCGTATTTAGTCATTGGGGTTGCTATTGTTCGATATTCATTGACGAAAATATTCCATTTGGAAGAATATTCCTCGAAATTTTCGCTATTCATAGCAGATGGGACATCATTAACATTTTCTTACAAAACTTCTCATTCCTCGTGTTGTACGAAACCTCCATGAAGGAATATGATAACAATAAGCGCATTGTTGATTACAATAACCGATGATTTCACTGTGTATTTGAATGCAACCATTTGTAACATAGGGACGTTTAAATAACATTAATTGGTGTGATATGTAGATCTCCATTTTTTATCATTTTCAGTACAACGTTGGGGCATCCTATTTATGACATTCATGTATAGGACATCCACTTGGCGACATATGCCGTCATCTTGTCCCATTTTGCTACCTGGGAACTTGATACATGTATCAAACTGATATTTCGTGACGATCGCTGAGCATGGAAACGAATTGTGCACCAAAATAACAATGAATATATGACAGAAAATGGACGAAATTATAAACCCCCAATGGTTAACGACTATTCAGGCACTCTATATACATGTCTTTAAGATTGGTTGTCATCTGGTTGCAGTGGAAACCAATTTGCCTACGCTTTTGTAAAAGTCCGCAATCATACTGCTTATATTGTACTTGAAACAAATATCATTTTACAATCAGTCTTGCAAACACTGCAACAGTTACCCACAATCAATATGCAATCACATTTTCCACTCGGAAAGCTTGCTTTGCAGTAGATTGAATTTATGGATCTAAAGTACACTGTGGGAAGATTCACTACCGATGGAAAAGCATCCGAAATCATGAAATAAAATGCAGTACATAAATTTTAGATTGAATGTTGAAAATAATGGTATTCAGTGAATTGCGACATTTATTTTGTCCAGACAGAAACCGTATCTCGAAGCTCCTACAGATAGTGAAAGGTCAGTGAAGGAAATCAAAGCATCTGAATAAATAAACTGCACCAAACCGAACAAAACGTTTCAACTTCCGTTCTTGCAGTCAAGTGTAAACAATTCGACAGTGATTATTTGTGTTTGATGTCGTTGTCCATTCTGTTCCACTCTGTTGATGTTGATGCTGCGTAGGCAATAGCAATCACGTTTTATAATACGAGTGTGCATTAATATCCCCTAAGGCAAGCAAAAGCGATATTGCAATTTAATGTGTTCAGTTGTGATAAATATCCCAGAGCTGTTTATGCTTAATGAATGCGAAATGGATTATTTATTGCTGCATGCAATCGTCAGTTTGCCAAGACTGATTGAAATGAATGGACTGAAGGCTAAATGCTCGTTTTTAATTGGCCAACAACAGTTACCTGACAGCAGAACTTCTCTATGACAAGTTACACAATATGGTATACCTGATAGATGTAGAAACTACAAACACTTCTACTTAACAGATTTCAATTACATAATTTTGTTAATCTTAATTCCGTAATTTTATATTTTTTATTTGAGAATTGCCTCATACGGCTCTTCATGAAAATTGCATGTGTGCTGTGGAGAAGCTTCAACTGCTTTTTCTGGTATGTTTGTATTTTTGACTTCTCCACGAGAGAAACGTGGTTACACAAAATTACAAACAATTATACATTTTCTTCCAAAATGTGAAATTAATTATCAACTTCCCTGAATTTTCCGTGACTTTTCCAGGCTTAAAGCCTGGAAGTACACTGAAAATGCAAACAAATCTTCCTGACCACTATGACCACTGAAAATGAAAAAAATATTATATGCCAATGTAAGTAATATTATATGTATTGCTTTTATATCTAAAAACAGATGACATAACACACATTTTCTTAATGAAAGAGCAAATCAAGATTAGTTTTTCTGAACTTACAATTTCACAATTACGTTAGAATTTCTCGACATAATTGCTTATCATCTCTTTATTTTTGCATTCACCTAAACTAGCTCTGTAACATATTATTAATTTGTTGAATTTTTCTTGACGTTTTCAAAGCAAATCCATTGTCCCTAACTTTTTCCGATATATTTTTGATATAAACAACCATACTGACAGTTTTAAAAATAAACAAATTTAATCATGATATAGCAAGATTGGCCCTATTAATCAATTTATGCTTATTTACCAGATATTCAACCATACATTAGGTCCAAATCGTTGTTAATTTCAATTTAATTACATTAAACCATTCTGTAACTTATCAAAGAGCGCTGCCATGTGATCCATAACATTTGATAACAATTTTTAAGTACAACAATCTCCAAAAGGGTAAACAGATAAACCTGTCACTTATGAATATTTATTTAATTTTGATTCTAGGAATATTCGCTTACGCAGTATTTCCAAATGGACGTTGACAAATTAATCAGTGAAGCAAATATGATTTGCCAATCAGTCAAACAAAATCGAAACTCATTTGGGATGCAGGTTATCTAAAGCATTTATCTGATGGTTCACTTTACAAACTATGCATAAGGGACGAATTTCATTTAAATAATTAGTTGAAAATGCACTCTCTAATTCCCACACCAGATATACAAGACCAAATTAACACAGTCTTCACAGCCCTTATTGCTGCGGGGATAACAGACATCAATAATTTTAGCAAATGAATTCAAGTTCGAAACGATGAAATGCAAAGGGCTATTTGGCGTCATTAAAAGTGACGATCTAGCAAAGTGACACTGGGCAGTGATGCATACGGTAATTCTGTTTAAAATTTGCATAAAGCTCAAGGTGACTAAAATCAACAAGTTTATAATTCCCTCCATTTACTTGTACGGTGTACGTGTATAAAATAAGAGTCAATAAATCAAACGTATCCTCTTAAATTAAGATATTTTGTAAAAAGGGTTGAAATTTGGTAAATAGCTTAATGCCACGATTCATTTGTTTATATTAGAATTTCACTGATCACCATCGTTCCCTTCCAAATCGAAGTTTTTAAAAAAAAAACAAGTTTCTACCTGAAAACGGTTATTTTGGAATATCACATTCAAACCAGCAAAGTTATAAAATTTGCTTAAAAATGAGAACAAAAATTGTTATTTAACATCTTAAGTATTGATGACCCACGTAATAAAGTGGACGCTTCATATCAAGTTTACAAGTGTAGACTCACAACAAAGTTTTACGAAATTCATTGATGTTTACTGGAACATGTTGCATAACATTTTTTTTAAATTTTCCCATTCTCGTTTTGAAACAAGTTGTACAAGTTCACTATAATTTGCTTACAAGTGCAGACTCACAAACAAGTTGTTTAAAGTTCTTTGATCTTTACCGACAAATGATGCCTAACATGTTATATAACATTTTCCTTCACTGTATAGCGTTTGTTGTATAATAAGCCCAGCTGTTTGCATGTATAGTATATGGCGTTATAGATGTATACCAACTTGTACAACAGTTAAAACTAATTTATCATATTACAACGTTTTGTGATACATTGTCAGCTTAAGTGTAATCTTTACCGACGCATGATGGATAACACGTGACTAGGTCTATCACAAAAACATGTTGCATAACATAATGTTATACAACATTTTCCCTTCTCAAGTTGAATAAATTCGCTATAATACCAAGTTTACAAGTGTAGACTCAACAATGATTAACAAAACGACACATGACGGATGTCACGTGACCAGGTCTATCACAAAAGTATGTTGCATAGCATCATGTTAAATAACATGCCCCCTTCTCATTTTGAAACAAGTTGTATAAGTTCGTTATAAAAACAAATTTACAAGTGTTTTATTATCCAAATAAATTGTACAAAGTCCTTTTATCTTTACCGACAAAGATGAATAACAAAGTTATCCATCACAAGAACATGTTATGTAACATGTTTCCTTCTAATTTTGAAATAATATATATAAGTTGACTAAATAACGTTTGTTGTATAGTACTTCCATCTGTTTACATGTGTAGTATATGGCGTTATTCAACAACATCTACAGCAGAGTTAAAAACTAATTTATCATATTACAATGTTTTGTGATATACTCTAGTGGATTTCAGCTTTATGTATCAAAGTTTCGATTCAAAAGGAAGAGTGTGAAAGGCTAAGGTATGGGTGACGAAGCTTAAAAGCATGGTTTATTTCGAATGGATGAACTTCACGGGCAACTACAGATATGAATTCCTGAAATATTATTCCCCCTATTTTATGATTTTAAATAGGCTGATTAACAGTGCTTGAACTGGGCACAGAAAATCAATAAGCCCACATTTTTGTAAGGAGCTACCACCATCGAAGGTATTAAGCACGAGTATCCAGGTCCCAACAATATTTAAATTTATTCAAATCTGCGACCTTAAGTACTCGACTGCAAAAGAGCCCTATTTATGTTAAAACTGACATGAAAATACACAATTGTTATATGCCAGCAGAACGATTTGGACGATTTGTTTTCAATTTCAGCTTATTTTTCGACAATGCTTTTATATTCTAATGCGCCAACGACCTATAAGAGGCATCTCTTTGATATACACAACTTCAATTGTTTTCAAGTTCGGTCTTGTGCGTTATATCAGATCAGATTATGCTTCTTGGGAACATATCATCAATTTCACTTACAGTATATTCAACCCCAAAATGCAGGTGCACTTGTCACATGAAGCCACCTTATTATCCAATATGGAGGAATTATACCAATATCAAAATCTTGAAACCAACAAAAAGGAATTTTCATTTATTCATCAAAACGAAGACAAATATTTAAGTGTGGTCTTACTTTATTTTCAATTAACATGTTGGAATTTTTGAAGAATGACCCAAGAAGACTCTTTGGTATAAAAATGTCAATGGGTTTAAATTGCATTTTTGCGCACCTGATGCACATCACATTAAGCTCATTCTTGGACTGACAGAATTTTTGAAGAAGAAAAAATATTTCTTTAGCTACACTCAAACTAAATGCCAAACGCGTCATCATGCCCCATAAATCGACGAATACAGAACAGGAAGATCATCACAAAGTCTAATCGAGAAAGATATATCTAATACTAAATTTTTATTATGGTTGGAAATCGTTGACCGGGTAACACAAACCATCCCAGCTGGGACAAACCAACTTTTGTGTATGAATACAAATACTGCCTGCATGTCCACATTCAGCATATCACGCGATACGCCAAATCAAAACGGCTGCAAATAATGCCAGAAACGAGCAATTTGAGCTATACTTACAATAAAAATCTCGTTTTACTACGGCAAATACCAAAACTGGTTTTACAGAATGTTTATTACATACTTTGCTACCCTGGCAGCATAAAATGCAGGAAAATACATTTTTTATACGTGAACAACTCCAACTACAACCATACACGTACACAGTAAAATAATCGATTTTCACTGAAAAAATAAAGTTGATTGAAACAGTTTTCATAATGGAATACCGGTTATTACTGCCTTACAATCAAAACATGACGATTTCAACTATAAAAACAACTATTACAGAAGTCAATTATTCTGCGCAAGTAGTTAACTGCCCTGCAGCCATAACAGGAAGTGAATTTCCAAAATGCAATTTTGTTTTAAAAAATATGTTTTTTTTCGGCATATACCGGTTGTTCATTTTATTTATTTCGAAGCGTAGGTGGCCAAATGCAAACCTAATGGAAGCCCTGAAGACCCAAATCCATTCAGTCCTACTAATGACAAACTCGCTCATAAGAGGATTTTTTACTTCCAACAACCCCAGAATTGCTTCCGTTTACTTCTTTGTGGTGAAGTAAAAACGCGACATTGCATATTACTTTTACAAAAAAATTGCATTGTTCTTTTTCAATACTTAATCCCACAATGAATTAAAAAGTAGACCATCTTTCCAACTAATAGACTGAGTGGGAGAATATTGTGGGTACAGATTTTTTATCATTTATGGTACGAAAGATGCTTAATTAAACGTGTTTGCCGTCAGGCAAGAAAGCTTCACTGGATATTGGATTAAAAAATCCTATTTCATAAGACTGCATTTCAATGAAAGCTAAGCTGAACGAACGAAGTGTTTTTTCAGCCTTCTTTTTGCTGATAAGTAGAATTGTATGAAAGATGGATGTGTAGTGCAAAAATATTAAACTTAAGAATTATTAATGCACAAGCATACTGGGGTATCACAAGCCATAGTGTAAAATGGCACAGCGATAATAAGAGAATATATCATAGTAAAACGTTTATATTTTTACTTCTCAAACTTACATGATTCAAACTTTCTGCCAAAATAGGCACGCACACTGGGATCTTATAAAAGTAACATTGTCAAAGCTCACTTAAACAACCATTGCATGATAAAGCATATCATCAGAATAATATACGATATTTTTTTTTATTTGATAATCTGATGATTTGATGTTAATCAACAGATGCATAGAGTTTCTGACTATACTACGGTATATGCCCTGCAACTGCGAAAACAAAGCATGAACACAATAAGAAAGTAAGCTTCTCCTAACAGCTCGTAGGCTGGCAGTAAATTGTCCGCGGTTAGGGCAGGCAAAATATAGGTCGATCTTAGGTTAATTAAGGTTAGGATACATTAGAACAAACTGAAAAAGACAGTAAAAAACTTAGGATAGGTATCATTCTTGCCTTCTAGACCAGTATTTATTGAAATAGACACATTTACAGCACATTTGGAGAAGGGAATGTGCCGTAGTCTGTCCACGTTTCACTATTCGTTTCATTTTTCACTACAAGTTTCATTAATAGAAAAGAGAAGCTTCAAAATGCCGTTACAAATCTGTACTAATGCTGCAAGTAGATCTAAACACGTGCTAAAAATGCCTAAAACTTCATTCACGTTTTTAAGGAGTCATTAGATCGAACATGGTTTGAATTAAAAACTTAACACTGAGAAGACAGTTCAGGTTTCGTTACACATTGTGTAATAATATTAAACAAGTGGATTTATAACCTTAGCACGTACCTAATTTTTCAATGTTTTTTCTTGTAATTTAACATGGTGATGGAACAGTTGATAATATAGACTTCAGTAATTCAACTTTCTATTGTTGCTATTACCCCCCAACTTTCAGGTCATGAAAGCACGTGTTTGAATGTGTTAATGACGGGATACAGCTGTTACTGACATTCCATTACCCTTTCTGGAACAGTAATGGCGGCCATTATCATTCAATCATCCCCAATCTGGCATCAAAAGGGTTTTAATAATCCAAACTAAAAACAGTTTACTAACCAATGCTCCGTGAATTTATTAATTTCAAGGCTGGCTATGAGACTCGCTCAACAACGACCTCCAAACTTATCTGAATTATATGAGTACACCAGCCTTAGATGAAACTTCCCCTTTAGGCGGATTCAACATTATTACCCTTTAGCCCAGCATAATGGCATTCTACGAGCGTATGGGAAAACATTTTCCATGTAATCATTTTTTGCTCCAATATTATTATTTGCCTACAGAATAAAACCCTTCTTGGTTCATAAACAGTATGTGGAGTTTCAGGGAAGGTTTGTGTGGGGGCGATTCTGAAACATCTTCAGTAATAACTATTGTCATTATTTGTGGCTACAAGGAAATATCAAATAAATCTCGTATAAAAATAGAGCAAGTCTCATGTTCTTAGTGAATAAAATTGGACAGTGCTATGGAATAGTCCCTGCTGCTACCCTGCCCCAGCATATAAGTATGCACTATGAGAAAGTGTGCTTCTCCTAACGGTTCGTAGGCTGGCAGTGATTGCATGAGGTTAGGGCGGCTAAATAAAAATTGCATTTATACAGTAGGTTAGTTAAGGTTTTGATGGTTTAGGTCAGGGTAAACACAAAAAAGCAAGAAAACAAAGAAATAGAAAACAAGAAAAATTCAAAAAGACAAATTGCGACAGCTAGGCCAAGTGTCATTCTTGCATACTAAACAAATCTGTATACGTTTTGTGCCCATTTGGAACAGGGATTATTCTAACATGTATTTAAAAATTATGATAATTGCGGCTATATTTGCTGCTATGTACAAGTACTGTATATATTGAGGTGACCTTATACCTTTATTGTGCACTAGAATAAGTGCATTTAAAGATCCATCGTTTCCAAGAATTACCAATTTCAGCTTTAGTTTTCATAAAATTTGATTACTTTTCATAAGTGAAGGGCAAGCAATCATTTGTCCTTATATTACCGAAAAGAGTGATTTCAGGTCATAGCACAGTAAGCAACAACCAGCAATCTGATCAAGGAGGTTCTGATTCAAAATTTAATCACGAACAAAATTGGGTATCAATGACATTCGCTGTTTTCAATGGAGAACACCGAGCAATTGGAACTGAAGCCCCTCAGCTGCAATAATGCATGTGCAATGATCTCTGAAACATAACACCTCTCGAGACTAATGATGATTTCCATTAATTTTTACGTAAACATTTCGCAAAGTGCAAATGAACTTGAAATGCGAGTAATGGTAGAACAAATAACAAACACGAGTTACAGTACAGGCGATAAATATTTATTGTTCATGAGGGACAGCGAAATATTTGACCGAACACGTCAACGCTAACTTGTCGAAAATTGTAGCTGCTCTCATAACAGTAGTTACAACAAAGGTCAGCAAACTCATGGCAGCTAGTTTAGGTCACTGATGCCATAAAGGTTAAAATGCACTTTATTTGACCAGCCATAAATGAGTTCGATAACACTTCATAAACTAACAGCATATGCCTTATGGCTCAGCCAAAGTCATCTGGTCAACCTAAAGAACAAGGAATAAGGATCCTAGGTCAATCAAATGCAATTCACTTCCCGACAAAGTCATTTTTTTTTCAAGAAAACATCATGCTTATACATTCCCATGAATTCCTGCTAAAAAATCGCGTTTAGTTATTTATAGAGTACGTTCCCTGCTTCTTTAGGAGATTTGAAGTTAAATATCGAAAATTGCAACTAAAGTTAAACCTATCCTAACCTTTTCTGCCATGTAAGGATGGCAATCCTTAGGTACACCATCGTAAGCATGGTTTGCCAAATTTAAGGGGATGCCCCTGGCAGTACTTCGGTATGTGCTAAATGTGACTTATTTGGAACTCTGGTAATAAATCCCATATTATGGAAATGTTTACATTTAAATTTAGTTTGATCTCACTGACAATGTTGATAACAGTAGAGCGAATGCAACAGGCGCAATTTTTCGAAAAACTTGACATTTCATCCGAAATTATGAATTGCTATACACAATTCCGTGAAAATTGTTAGTAACAGATATGTATGTACTCATGAGTAATGGAACATCATAAGCGATTTTTTTTTAAACTAAAAATCTATTGCAGAAATACTAGGTTTTGAAGGTAGCGTCCTTAAAAACTGGATTTGTAATAATGCTGGAAAGCGACAGTTTTTTAAAAAAAAATTAATTCTTTTAATGAAGGAAATATTTCATGATCACCTTTTAATTCAACATTTGCAAGCGTCGTGGGCGAAATTTTTAGAAATTCTAAATCGCAAATGATGGATATTGATATTAACACTCTGAATGCCAACTGACCCACTTGGCCCCGGCCTACAGTCCTTGGGAAAATGAATGGTTCACACACGATTTCTTTCCTGGCAGGTGCCAAGATTTAGTCATTTGGGCAGGCTATTTCGACAACAATAGCCGAACGATCCTTATAGCCGAATATCAAGAATAGGCCATCGTTACTTAATCTGAATTGTTATGTACATATACAGCTGTACATCGCATCATTTAACTTTACAAAGCTATTTGTAACTAACAAAACACATGTTGGTTTGCTTACAATTTTTCTGTGTAAATTTGGTAATGAAATTCTCATATTCGTGCATGTATTGTACAGTATTTGAAAATCAATTGATCTATGCTGTCCACCAAGGTAAATTTATTAGTGCTTCCGTCATTTCAACATATTTTGGTGGTTCCTCAACTAAGATGCTCGTTTCATATCCGTTAAGGTCAAAATCATTTTCATCAGCGAGCTCTGACTCACAGACAGCCTGGCAGTTGCCAAGATTTAGTCATTGGGGCAGCTATTGGAATATTTTCGTCAATGAATATCGGAAATTTGGAAGAATATTCTTCGAAATTTTCGACATTCATAACAGATGGGACATCATTTTAGACATTTTCGTCAATGAATATCGAAAATTTGGAAGAATATTCTTCGAAATTTTCGACATTCATAACAGATGGGACATCATTTTAGACATTTTCTTCCAAAACTTCTCCTTCCTCTTGTTTTACGAATCCTCCGTGAGGGAAAGATATCACAATACATTTTACTATGTCTGATTTTTCTGTGTATTTATATACGAGCGTGGGATAACAATAAACCACTAATAACATTATCCGCAATCACATTACCCATGCACCCTGACTTCCTTTTTTAAACTCCGCTTTTTGTCTGTGCAGGTACATCGCCATCGTGCACCCTATCAAGGCTCACATCATGTGCTACAGGGCCCGCATCATGGTGACCATCGTGTGCATCTGGCCCATCGCCATGACCATCGCCTCGCCGCAGATCATGTACAACTCCATCGTGCCCATGAAGCCCAACTTCACGCCTTGCATCATCCAGTTCCCACGTCCTGGCGACATGATCGTCTTCAAGTACATGGAGTTCATCCTCTTCTACCTGGTGCCCCTGGTCCTGCAGATCATCCTGTACGTGCGCATTGGCCAGCGTCTCTTCAACACAGACGCCATGAAACGCATGGAGCCCATTTCCGGAAAGCAGCGTTTCGCCTACGCCATGCGTTCCCGGAAGGGCGTGGTCAAGATGCTCATTGCGGGGGTGGTCGTCTACTTCGTCTGCTTTTCTCCCCACCAGGTTCTGCTCTTCTACGAGACCTTCTCCAACGGCCTAGAGTTCGAGGACACATGGTCCATCCTGATCTTCACCAACGTCATGGCCTATGCTTCCTCAGCCTCCAACCCCCTTCTCTACAGCGTTTTCAGCCACAAGTTTCGTCGCAAATTGGGCAACACCCTGTGCTGTAGACCGACAACCCTTGTCACCAAGGCGTATCCCATCTCCATCACCAACATGAACAACGTGGCCAGCCCCAACAACGTCAGGCACACCTTCAGGATCAAGAGTTTCCGGACGACCATCAGCGAGGTGTGACATCCATGAGCTGGCCTCATGGCCCATGACGTCCGTGCCTGGTCCACACATTGTATACTCCCGAATATTTACACGTACAGCCCATGTAGCGACGATTTCTACAGTGTCCATGGTGTCTAGGAACCCGAGTGTTCGTGTCCTGTACATATCGCCGTGCCTCTTTCATATTCGATGTACAATGAAGGTCGCTGGGGTCATATCGTGGCGCGTTGTCCATCATGGACAACCCCTCAACTAGATTGCCAGTGGTGTTCTAGTTAACTGAGTCAGAAGATAGCTGTGGGTAATCCAGGTAGCACAAACTGACCCAAATGACCTCATTTTCAGCAAGAAAAATATATTTCCAACCCGAAAATGTGTTGAAAGCCACCTTTCAATGACGTCACAGCATCAGAAATTTGCGCCAATACGGCGTTCATTTCTGTGGCTTTTTCAAAAAGGTCATTGGGGACGTTGCCGTATTATAAAACATGACGTCATTGCTGTTTTATAAACATGACGTTACCACGGCTGTTTTACAAAACAAGACGTCATCACCGGTGTTTTATAATACAACAATGACGACATCATTGCCATTTTATAAAACATGGCGTCATCGTTGCCGTTTTATAAAACATGTTGTGATTGCTGGTATATAAACATGACATCTTTGCTGGTTTATAAACATGACGTCATTATTGCTGGTTTATAAACATGACGTCATTATTGCTGGTTTATACATGTAAACATGACGTCACCACGGCTGTTTTATATAATAAGACGTCACCACGGCTGTTTTATAAAACAAGACGTCATCACTGATGCTTTATAAAACAGCAATGACGACATTATTGTTATTCTATATAACATGGCGTCATCGTTGCCGATTTATAAAACATGACGTCATTGCTGGCTTATAAACATGACGTCACCACGGTTGTTGTATAAAACGACGTCATTATTGCCGTTTTCTCAATCAATTCAATTCAACTCAGTACCCTACTGTCAGTAATTTAATACCATGTCAACCCAAATTAAGATTCGGTGGGTACCACCAAGACATCATTGTCAAATTGAATTTCTTGAAGCACAAGGCTATCCTTTGGAAAAGAATTCCAACGTCGAATGCCATGCAGAAAGTAAGACCAATAGTAAGAATCCGTATGGG
>JAQGAF010001396.1:0-31380 GCA_034687865.1 Kryphioiulus occultus
ATGGGCTGAAAATCAGACGAAAATCTGTGAGTAAACTTGACTGCAAATGGTTTGATTTTACTGAATGAAAAAGGTGCGAAAATGCAGTAAGAAACATGAAATGTGAGTGTGAAAACGCAAATCGTGTGATAAACATGCGGAAACTGAGTAAAGTGTGCTGTTCTGGGGCACTGTATATGGTAGTTCGTTTTAAGATGGTGCAATTTAGATGGCATCGGTTTAGATGCATCATTTCATCTGAACTCAGTGACAACGAATAAAGTTGGTAACGCATCTAAAATATAGATGTTTTGGTTTGCAGTGTACCTTCAATTTCATGTTCAATTACAATCGAAAATGGCATGATGTCGCACTTTTTGAATTGACACTTTTTTGCCAGAGCAAAGCACCCCTATTGAAAAAATTTCTGCATAATTCTGCATATTCTGCAGAATTTTTTCTGCAGAAACAGATGCTGAATTATGCACAAAATTGAAGCGTTTTTATGCAGAAAATTTTATGCAGAAATAGTTATGCAAAATTATTTCTGCACATTTTTTTTGCAGAACTTTTTATGCACAATTTTTTATGCATAAAATTTTCTGCATAAAAACGCTTCAATTTTGTGCATAATTCGGCATCTGTTTCTGCAGAAAAAATTCTGCAGAATATGCAGAATTATGCAGACATTTTTTCAATAGGGCATGAAAGGCACATCGAACACAACCTGTACTGCCAAAGCTGGTATACTGTCTCTGCACGAGGTATGACAACATTATTCACAATGTTTTCATGTTGTTAACAGAATTAAATGCGTCATTTTGCCTTTTTCGATTCACAGATATCACGAGACCCATGCAGCCATATCTCCGGTATATATTGATGGCATTGCATCCTCTTTTTTGGACTAGGACATGAATATCTTCAGGTTTTGTATTGACACCAACCACCTTATGAGCATAGGTCCAGAGATCTGATCCGGCAGACCAGTTCCGGTGTCATCCATGATGATGTGTCTGTGGCGATTAAATGTCCCCTGGACTACTCTAACAAACATAAAAGAGTGCGTGGAAATTTCTGCAAAGGAAAAATTTCGCATAGACTGGTACATTAACTCTGAATCACCCGGTATGCCTGCCATGCATAACATTCTCTAACAATAGCAAAATTTTATTTTTTCTCCATTAAGTCATTTACTTGGGATCGTTCTCTTTTTATAGTTAATTGAAATCCTCCGTTGATTTATAAAAAATAAATAAAGATGACAAAAATATGAAAGGTCATTTGAAGGTCAAATTGCCTTACCTGTGAATGACCTTTTGAATTTTTGCCATATTTATTTATTTTCTTATAAATCAATGAAGGACTTTATTTAACTAAAAAAAGAGAATGATCGCTGGTAAACAACTTAATCTTGCTAAGAAAAAAATAAAATTTAGCCGTTATTGGAAAATTATCAAAGAGAAAATGTTAAAGTGTCAAGGTCGGCCCTGGGCGCCTTGTCACAGGTGGTGTCTTGGCGCCCTGGGTTGGACCTTGGTTGGTATTTGTGGTGTAATGTGGTGGCATTCTTGCCACATTCTTGTCAGGTTTTTGTTGTTGTTGTGACCTTTGGGTTAGATTGCGTTATTGGGTGGACTGACCCGGGCCTGGGCTGTCCCAAGTTAGTCCCAGGGGTAAACAGAGTTTACCTGGGCGAGACAGCCCTGAGCTTGGGCAGTCAACTCGGGGGTAAGGTCGCGGTTGGTCCTTTCCCCGTTCGGGGTTGATTGTTTTGTTGTTTCTTAATGAGAGGCTCGCAGTTTTGAGCCGAGAGTGGCCGCTTTATGTTTTTCTTTGGTTGCAAAGTTGAAATAAACACCGATTCATTATCATCTGGCGTGGACTCTGACTATTGGGGTCATAAGGACACAGGCCGGGCCAGGAACGGAACGTGGCCCGAACCTGACACATGAAAGGCCTAAATTTGAAAATCTCAAGTGCGATAATCGTGATCCTTAATTTCCTCTTTTGTATTCCAGTTAAGGTGAATATTCGGAAAAACACAGCCTTCTTCCAATTGCAAGTTGAATTCCTCATTTGAATTCAATTTCATTCCAATTTCGTGAATACACAACACTTGTCATTTTGGTCAATCTTGTACTTTACATTGTTTAATTTTTGATGAACCACATGAAAAAAATATTGAACAGATATCCGTTCAGAGCAAAGTTGAAATTCATGCACATACGATTTTGAAAGTTTTGACATTAACACACTTTGAATTGAACGATTTTGGCACTCAACCAAAAGTGAAAGAGTGGTCAAGTTCACTTTGTTCAACAAATAGTAAATCAATTCAAATTCAAGCGTCTTGAAAGCAGGTTCTCACAAAATTTGTGAAACAGTGACACTCCCATGACATTGACATAATTGGTGAAAAAGTGACCCTCCCATTACAAATTGTAGGTGAAATTTAGGTTTGAAAGTAAACAAAATGACTGCAAACTTCCTTGCAAAAAATGGTGCAATATAAGCCTTGGGTGCTTCCCCTTGATGGCAGAAAGTGGCATTAAAAATACCTGTGTACATGAGACAGCGATGTACATGTGCAATCGCCCTTATATGGACATTCAGCAATTTGCTAATTTGTGTACACTGTATGAGAGTATGACAAACATAAGGAAATATGACAAACACATTTCATGTTTGCATACAAATTTCTTGGATAGTAGGAAACTGGAAGTTAATATTCATTTCCACTAAACAACGCAATGCAGCATTACCTATACCATACCGTGCCGATTACAATAGCATGGTATACTATTTGGAAAAAAGGTTATTTTAAACTTCAAATGAGGGCCTATGTGCTTAACAGTGTACCACCGGTATAGTATTGGACAATGAATTTTGAACACATCATTTTTGCTTTACAGAACTATACGGTACAGGAATGGTACCATATTGGTATTGTACCATACATTTTATTTATCTACATGCTGTCTCATTCATGATCCAGTTCTAAATCTGTCAACATTGAAAGCCCATTGCTTTTTCAATGCTCCTCAACGATTCTCCTTGTTTTACAAGCTTATCAGAAGCTGAAATTTCCTTTAGTTTCGAGGCATTTTCCCGGTGAAAGTAAAAGTTTTGATAGATTTAACATACAATGCTCGTGGCAATGATGAAAAATAGAATAGGGGCATTCCCATTTATTGCAGCAAGTGACAGTGTGAGCTTAACTGTGAAAAAAGATCCAAATGTTATACCATACCCATATGGAATGAAAAGAAAGCTGAATAGGTATACTACCTGCATGGTATACTAAACGGCCTAATTTTCCTAATCGAGTACCCTGGGTATATTTGTTTACAATTCTCCATACCCCGTAAAATCATCATTAAGTACAAGCTGCACAATCACAGACTTTTGTTTAATTGCTGACCCAGTTACTTTTAACTTGTCTCCAGTGTATAAAAACTTTATGTACATAATCAGACATGGCAAGCTGCATTGGTCACTGCAGAAATTCCATCCAAACAATGAGGCTGCATGAAATGTTTACATGAATGAAATTACATTTGTAATTTTTAAAGCTAGTGTTGTCAGGATGGTCCCATCCCTCTGTTGAAATGGGTTCAACCAATCCAACTGCTTCAGATACGTGCCTGTTTAGGGTAAGCATATTATATTAATGTAGGTTAATACCTGTTCCTTCTTTCATTAAGCCTACATTTGCACATGCCAGTCCAACACTGGAGATATTGAGCTGGATTTTAAAATATCAAAATGAATGTGAAGCAGTCTGTGTTTATCAACATGTGTGGAAGAAAGAAGACGGTCTCCTTCACTAATTTTGGGGATGGCGCTGATTATCAGTATCTCAAAAAGGCTATTTTTCAAGCTGTTCAGAACAACTCAGTGCTTGGAAATCAAGACACCAGCTTAACTGGCATTTTGTTCCAACAGTTCAGTGCTGAATTTGGAGTTGAACTTGACATTGAGCCCTCAGATGAAATAGACTATAAAACTATTGTGTGTGCAATTTTAGTTCAGGAATTTGTAAATGTTGGACAACTCCACAGGTTGAAGTAAATATTCAACATTGAATTCAGCCTATAGCTGATGCCACCAATCAAATAATCAGCAAGAAAATAGTCAACTGCCAAAGGATTGTCAATTGAACAAAAAGCCTGCAAAAATAAAATACCAGCTGAGTTTCCTGTGTTTTCACTGTATATAAGACGTGCCATAGATATGGGCAACCTCCTTATTCATTGGCCAAAGTTCATCAGGGAATGTGCAACATGTAGGCCTATTTCCAGAAATGTGGATTATCCAACACAGGAGGAATACAACAACTTAGGTAGGACTATAATTGAAATGCGACCATACATGGTCAGTAACACTGTCAGTCACTTCAGAATCAGTAGAAATTACAGTATGGTCCATATTTTTGCGACCCTACATAGGCCTATGGTCAATATTTTACTGTCAGTAAAAAGCTCAGTATCATCATGGACTTTGTTGAGTGAGGTTCTATTAGCATTGCCCTTACACGATCAGTATTACTCTCTGTATTTGTCGAAACTGACAGTAATATTGCCGTGTAGGGTCCTCTTCACATGCACAATCAGTATTAATGTCCGCTGTGCCGTACGCAGGATTTTATTTCGGGGGGGGGGGGGTGCCGAACCAAATCTCCTATGAAAAAATTTCGGAATTGTTTTTTGTGTAGAGAAAATTACTACCAAAAAGTGAAAATTTCGGGAGGGGCTGCAGCCCCCTTGGGTATGGCACTGCTACATATTCATGTAACTGAAACTACAGTGGATATCTGGATATCCTAAATAAGGCAGAATTGCACCAAAATAGATTTTTGTATTGACATTTTCTAATAAATTTGCAATGGATCGTTGCATAAAATTGTCGCCTATGTTAACATTGAAATGGGAACAGTCAATAGTAAATAAAAGTTCAACGATAAAATCCACTCGGGCAAATGTTTTCGAGAGTACGTAATTTATTTGTCCATTTTATTCCATGTACAGCTTCTTGGTGATGGTCATCCTTTAACACTAATCAATACCGAAACTAACCCTTCTGGGAAGCCTACAAATTTTCCCGGTTTGTCGTTAATTTCTTTTTTATGAGATTATAAATTTAAGTGTCAATTTATGTGCATGAGAACCACTAATCGTTTATAACGTTTTGTATGTATCTGAAAAATCTCATTTGGAAGTGTATTTACATATTGTCTTACCTGGTAAAAATTTACTGTTTCAGTTATAATGCCATTATCTGAACATGAAATCACTGAAACAATGAAACCACGCGAATCCTGGCACATTTTTCACGTGGTTCTTGAGAAGGTCGAGGGAGATCTAGGAATAAAATTAATGGTACGATTACGCATCTATTTATAAGGCAGATATTTTGCTTTATAGTCGCGCCGTCTGCGCAGAGAGCCTTTTAATCTTATCATTTCTTTTACGACACAGATAAGTGTTGCCAATAAAACTTTGTTTATTTTCAACAGAGTCGTCATGGATGCACTCGGGAAGGGCCAGTTGTTATCGAATCATTGACAAAGCAGGGGGCTGCTCATAGAGATGGAAGAATCAGAGCTGGTAGGACATATTTTATACATTTTACGAAAACTAAATGCAAAGGAGAGACATTACACAACTAGAAACTCAAAAGTAAAGTTTGTGGAACTTGTTTTGTCTACGCTCGTAAAACGGAGTTAATCTTATGCACATGTTTGTCTAATCACCTTAAGTGTATACTGTCTACTGATCAAAGGCAGTCAGTTGTCTAAGAAAATTTGGCACTCTGATATGGGTCATAAGCCTCCTTAAATGCTATTTTTGCGGTCGGAAAATTTTCCATGCATTTAACGTGATTAATGCCAAGATTGCAAGCAAGAACTTCCAGATTTTTTTAACGTTTGCCGAATTACTTATGTATATTCGTTGTTGTGACAGCCAATGTTACGGGTGACATAAACAGTTAATTTGTCTAAAAATACTCCCCATCCGCGACGTTGTAAACGTACGTCATCTGGAAGTACTTTATGATACAGTAACTCTTTAGAAAATGACACAAAATGTCTATCAAAATGACACAAACGTGGGTAGAAAGACACGAATTACCTTGTGGCATATTTTGTGCAATTTACGTAAAGGACAAATGCTGACCAAGCATACATGTAATTAAATCCTGTGTCTAATTTAAATAGTTATATCGATTTAGGTTAGCCACTCTTGTCATTAAATTCAGCACTGAATGTGAGCAACGTACATGTATTTACACTGTAAATATCTCGAGCGCATTTTTAAAGTTCAATGGCATGCTCATTACGCACGATATCTTCTAATTAATGTCTACCATGGTCATTAGAACAGATGCAAGTTTGAAAGATAATAACTTAATAAGAATCTTCGAATTAATGAGAGTATAAATGTGATCGTGCAGGAAAAAGAAAAACTAGTTCAACAAAAGAACAAGTTACATACTGTATGTATTACGTAACAATCGTGTTATTCTTTTGACGTGTTTGCGTGTTAATACAATGTAGTTGCACATACAATTGCGATGCTACGTTCTCTATGCAGTGTCATTTATCAAGGAATACTCTGTACAAAACTTCTTAGAAATCAAACAATATACATGTACCTTACAACTCCGATTAACCGAGAACGGATTAACCGGATTGTGGGCTATCCACGCGCCTGTTTTGCGTTTTTAAAGCCATTTAATTTGTATATTAGCTCATTTTGAAAACTTTCGCAAACACCCACAACCTCCCTCGATAGTCGGTAGTAAATCATAGTATCTTTCAAATAGTCAATATATTAAACTTGATAATATTTGTTGAAACATGTAATACAATCGACGTGATTGCGAGAGAAATAACATTAGATTAAAAATGGTTCAAATTTCTAAAAGCGCATGGAACTGCAAATATTTACTTTATAGTCAGGTGCCATCAAACCACATGTACTCTGGTATACAGTACATGTATTTAACTCTTATCACTAAACTGAGATTAACAAAGTGCGAGGTAAATAACGATACCTCTCTGTCACTTTTAAATAGTTGCAAGGTAATATCTGCAAACATCTTTAAAGCATGTCACTTTTCATTTTGCTAATTTAAAATACCGGTAGAAATTATCCAGAACATGATATTAAAGCATATATGCCTCCTAGATATTACAGGTCTTAGCATTTGAGCGGCTGTCGATGGAAAGAGTTGTCTGTTGTTGTGTTGTCAAATCAGATTGCTGCTTCATCCTGCAAACCACGCCCAAGCGACGGTATCGCCATTTGCACTATTGCCAGCGGAGCACATCGTGTGCATTGGCTTGCATTGAAGACATCCATTAGAAACAACAATATTTAAGTTTGGCATGAATGTTCCGTCATTCCAGAAATGCAAATTGCTCAGCTGGGAGAAGTTTGCATTACAACACTGTATAGAATGGTTGTTCACCCAGCACAATTTTGACGATATGGACAATTATCAACTGCTTAGACCTGTTATATCTAGGAGGGTATGGTTAAAGTGTGGCCACTAGAGTGTCCTGGCAATGCATGCGATTTGCGCGCCCTCTATCTTTGCATGTTCCCTGTTATTCCAGTTTCAATCATTTGCTAACATTGCCCCAGAATGTCCTGTGGTGTCTTTAAACACCTGCAAACGCTAAAATAAGGTTGCCACTTTTTGGCACTTCCCCATCTGTGTTGTGCTCTTCTGGTGCACTCACGTCGACTGATGAAATGAGGAAAAGCGGACATGTTTTTTGTACACTGCTCAAAGCATGGCGCTGTGTGTAGCTGTGCATGTATAGGTGAGATATTGGGTTGAAATTCCACCAAGTTTAAAAATAACTTTGGCAGGCAGCCTTTTTCGCCCGGTGAAAGCATTAAAACCGACGAGTGGCACGCCATGTTAGCGTGGTTAAAGGGTGTGAATCAAGATCTTTCAGACGCCGTGACATCAAATGAACAAATAAGGATTTCCTTGAAATGTGATTGCTCGCGTCTTGGTATGTACGCAGTTACAATTCGTAAATCTAGCGGTGATTTGTAGTATTTACCTTTGCTAAATCGTTGCACACCATATTTAGGCCAGACTTGTCTGATGCCTAGATAAAACCTAGATTTTGGCATCGCTCTGACGTAACCGTGCTTGTTTTCACCCAGTTTTGGTACATTTGCGAGGCATAAGATTTTCCTGTAAAACTCAAGAATGAAAGTTCACTGCACGATAGCATTAAACCTATTTGGCATACTATTCAATCTGAGATTAAAGAATTTGTCATCAATGATGAGCTATTTTCTAATCGCGTTATGGTCGGATAATTTTCTAATTAGGATTTATCGAGCTGTTATTTCACGTATGACTAGTGGTAAATAGACTAGTAGTTGCTTAACAGTCAGCTGAGGCCAACCTTTGGTTAATTATGGAGAATTTTCCCGTGTAAATTACAAATTGGATGAGTCGATAATATGGCACATGGTTCATTGCTTTGATTAAGGAACGTGGGGTTACTCTGTGTGTTAACAGGATTTACAGTAGGTTGGAGCTAGTGTGCTTGTTTGAGGACGTTAACGTGCGAGGAATTAATTTAATATTATAATGGATTGCTGCTTATATTTTGTAGTATCACCGTGACTTCGAGCTCTGGTTCACATCATTATTGTTGTTAAACATTAACGTGAAAAAGAATAAGCAGGAAGGTTTTCATGCCTTGCTAGGCAGCATTTCGTATGGCGGTCTATGCATGCACCAACTCCATTTGGGTTACATAACTATTGTTTTAGGCATGCCGACAAGTTTTTAATGCGGATTTTGAGGGTTTAACTCCATTGTGTTGGAACCCTGCTCGGGTGTATTATTTTGAAAACTTTGTAAACTTGAAACTTGTCCATGGTCATCACCCGGAAATATTTTTTGACGTGCTATACATGCACTGTATACATGTAGTTTATTAAGTTCACTTACAATATGTACATGTATTCTCATTGTGGAATGAAAAATAAAGCATTACAATGAGGGGAGATAGACGGTGCCAAAATACATACATGTACATGTATATTAATACGGAAGTTCAACCCTTTAATTAAATCTTCAAATTCAATATCAATTTAACAGAAAAAGGTGTTGATGCATAGGCGTACCCATACAAAGTGTGCCACCACTAATGGCGTAAAATTGTTCATTACTGGAAGCAGTCATAAATTTAAAAAAGCAGGTATTCGAGTTTATTGCCCTGGATTTTAACATTATAAATATGGTGTTTTTTCGCTATGATTAATGAAGACGTTGATGGTGCTTGGCTTGAAATGCGCCATGACTCATAAAGAATTCAACACTTTGAACCTACAGTATTTGGAAATATTCAATTAGCTTCTGATGAACTGCCTGTTTTTTAACTAGTCATGTTTGTATCTTGTGTTTATCTTCGTGCTAAATTTAACTAAGAGCCCAGCTATTAATGGTGTATATAAACATGCTTTTTTAATTTAATCATCCATGCAATCCAAACGGTGTTTGGAAGAACTTTTATAAGGCTGCTAGGCTGTAAAACATCTGCTTTTTAGTCCTCAAGTTGATGCATTATGACAGATACGCTATTTTTAATCCCGCTATCATCGAGCTGGAATTTGCATCCCTAAAATACACTGTAATCTTTCAATTGTTAGTGGCAAAAAAGCAAAAGAAACTAGAGCGACCGAGTTTGAACCATGTCTCCTAATATAATGATAGTTTTACGACCTTCTCTAAGACGACATTGCAAAACCAGTAATTGTCAATAGATGGTGTTCACTGACACCAAAATGCTGTGAGATTGAGAAAACCCATGCACTAAGCTTAATAACGGGTTGGGAACATGGGATACATGTTCCCATCATTGCATACATTCTCATGTTTCAAAGCCTGAAATACAAGCGTGTACTTTCTTATTCTCATTCATGCAAGTTTGTTATCACTATCTGATTAACCGTGGTAACCTCTGTCAGCGTTAGCCCACTGCACTCAAAACAGTCGGTGAGTGACACAGACTAATTAGCATAAATACCAGATGTTTGGAGATGAAATATTGGCAGGTTTGTCCATAACAGAGTCATAACAATAGGTTGGGAAGTTTGGCAAGTTGTCTGGGCGTCAAATTTAAGGGGTGCCATTTTTATGGGTGAGAAATACCAAAACACCAAATAAAAGCAGATTAGCTATGGTATGTACATAACAGGTTGAAATGCGCATGAAAGCCTGAAAATGACTCTTTTATCGGTCATGTGCGAATTAGGCTAGATATTTTAAGAAAGTATAACTTATTTTGCTTTGTTATCATGCTTTGTTAAAAAGTCAAAATAATTGAAATGTGTTTTCTCTCTATCATAATTTTCATGTTTGTCCAGACAAGGCAAAGACAAAATAATAGCATATCAAGATTTTTTTGATCCATAAGCCATAATAGTGCCACTTAGCTTTTAACACGCTACAAATTATATCCTTGATTACAAACCTGGTTTAATCGCCTATAAATGAACATTTACATCACATGCAAATATTATGCCTTCGATTATAATAATTATAAATACGAATTATAGGAAAACTAAAATAGAGCGTCTTATTTAATCTATATGGAACTTATCTTTGCAAGATGTATATGTACAGTATGTCAGTCACTGTACAGTACACCTGTCCATGTGAATGGTAATTCCATGCGAGCTGCATCTCATTGTTATTTAGATACACTATACCTGAAATTATTAGAGTAGCTATGAAAACTGTGACACTGTACTTGCACAATTACTAAATGTCATATGAATATGGAACTTCCTGTTGAACTTGTAACCGTCATTCCACCTTTAGCAAGTTCGCAGCTTTTTGCTAAAATGAAGGCAAGCAGTTGACATGTTACTCCTTGCAAGTGTAAGACAGTCACTAAATCACGCTGCAAATTTATCTGTTTAGTTTTTTTTCACCTTCTTTTTGACATGCATAAATTTCACTCTACTACAGTATTCAGTTTCCGCAATTATATTCCTGTAATATTTCGAAACTAGAGTAACAGCTATATGTAACTGTATAGATTTGAATTCCACTATACGTAAATCATGTTGACCTAAGTGCAGGGTAAATTACAGACATTAGGGCATGTCCTACAAGTATAGTGCACCATTGTGAACAGATGTTACTTGAGTAATCGCAGAAACTTGGAGTAGACTAAAATAATGTATAGGTGCATACTTCTCGTATTATAAGCATAAGTAGGGTCGCTACCTTTAATTGAAAAGACAGAAAACGCACTTAAAATTACTTCCGAAGATATTTACATTATCTTATACATGTACAGTATTGTATACCGCTCCTCAAGGTCGGGTAACTATAAGGTAAAATCTGTATTCTATTTCAGCGTTCAAATGCTGGCGTTATCATAACAATAAATATTTTCGATGCACAAGTAAATACTGTTGCAATCTAGGAAGTCGCCTTGTAGCATATCTACAGTATCTGGATGCTATTTTCAGATGCTTGCTTTTTCGCAGCAGCATGAGGTGAAATTGCATTTTGTAAACAACATTAGCCCTACGATCTTCCAATCTGGAAGCATCGAATTATTATTAATTGATGACATTGATTTTGGCATATTCGTCTGCAATTTCAGATAAAGATGCGTTTACCTTATATCACAAAGCATTGCTATATAACAAATGTACAACTTGTCATATAACATCCACTCGATCATGTGGGTCATCAATACTACATGATGTTAAATAACATTTCTTCTCATTTTCAAACAAATTGTATAACTTTGCAATATAACACGTTTTGCTACAGTTTAAACGCAAATTAACGTGGATGATATGGCTTTATTTTGGCGGCATTTTGAGCACCAGAGTTTGTAATGCTCGATTTATTTTCTACATTAAGTCCTACACAGCATTTTGTCTGGTTTAAAAATTCATTTTGATTGTGAAAGCCGATTAAAGTTTTTGTTGTGGGCCAGTGGCATAATGCAGTATGTCATGTTTCTTTTCTATTTGTAACAACCACATTATCGGCCTTTAGGAATGCACTTCTAGCAATTCTTTCTGGGCCTGTAATTATCGATAATATCGTATTGAGTAGGTTGTTGGCGTTTGTTGTTATATGCTACGCTGTTTTTCGTAGCAAATTCCACGGAGATTTTCAATGCACGGATGAGTGAATTCCTAAAATGGGTAGCCCCTCAACAGGACGTTCTCCCTCCTTTTTTCATATTTTCCGGAGGCTCCGCCCCCTCTCCAACTTTGCCAACTTTGGCATACACTAGTTGGATTTGGTCCACATTCTGTGCTCCCTGTTTTTAGAAGTTTCCCTTCATTTTCTCGTTGGATTTACTCATGCGATGTTCCTGCTGCGCTAGGCGTGTGTGAGCGCGAATGCTTTTCTGGAACGAGGAATGCCTCGAAAAATTGATGCTTTTATTGACTTGGAAAGCGTGTCCATTTTGACCATGGTAAGGTAAATTTGAACATTTACGAGACTCGTGCGGTGGATTGAATACCCGATTAGGGATTTGGCCTATGGAAACGTGTCGAAACAAAACATTGTCAAAATGCTCGTGTGTGAACCTCTCGTTGGGCAAGAGCACCTTGAAAACACGTCATGTGACCTGGCTTTAAACTAGTTCCCCCTACTTTCTATGATCGCACTCAAGTCCCTGCTGGCTAGTTTACCTCAATTTGAGTGACCTCTCCTTGCCACCAGGGTTGAAACATCAGCCTTTGGCGAAATAACTCGGACATTCTTCAATTGTTGTCATTCTTGAGGAGATTTCAACGTGCCTTCGGAATTCCTATCGCATTTTTGAGATTTGCAGACGGTATTCGACAGCGATTTAGGTAACAACCAAATCAAAATTGCAACTTTCTTATTTAAATGCGGTATGGTCAGTACACAAGAAATTTAGGAACACGGATGTAACCTACATGTAGGAGGCTTAAGTGAAGAATATAATTGCTTGTGTACATGTGCATGTACAGTATGTAACCTTTGTTCTACTACTGCCAGTAGTCAACTGTAGTCTGGAAATATTTTAACTTACACGTACAGTATGTTGCTGAAATGTGCCGGTGTTGGAAAGTTTTGTGTACATGTCTATTGAAATAATTTTATTGAATTATTAACAATTTATGTTCTCATCAGGCTTGGAGTTTTCAATCCACAAGTTGATGTTTGGATTGTCACTGACAGTACTCTTCCCACACCATAAAGTTGAAAGTACATGCAAATACAGTAAACTTTTGATCGACTTTAATATTGGAACCGTTGATGCTGCATTAGATCATTGAAACTGAAAAGCATCTTATTAAGAGGCAACTAATACATGTGAGTTGATTTTTCCACAGGCCTGATTAAAGATTTAGGCGAAATCTTGTTAGGGTCATAACGTGTGAATCAAAAAAACTCATAATTTTTCGCAATTCCCTAAGGCTGGTCTTACCAGTCGAAAAATTACCTGTGTGGCCTTTTTATTCACACTTTATCATCGATTTTAAGTTCTAATTTTGAATGGGTGGTTTTATCTCGTTGCACTTCGATTGTTTATTTTGCTTATCAAACATTCAGAACTCGTATTTACACGCCCGCAGCAAGGAATGATTTTAAATTTGATATTTCCTTTTCACAAAAAATCGGATTGCGTGATGCACATTCTCTGTATTAGCCATCAACTGCTTATTTGTGTACAGAGGAATCTAAAAACGGTAGCTGGAAAAATATCCTTGATAATTCTTCTAGGGCGTCTAAGTGGGCAGAAACGAAGACGTGCCAAAAACTCGTTTCGGGAGATTTTGTTGAAAGTGTTTCTAACTATTGAGCCCGTGACCATGAAATTGTGCCATAATTAGATCTCTGAGTACAAGCCTTGCTCTAAACTGAGTGGCGGCTACCAGCTGAACATGCAGATCAAGAGCTAAGATGTAGTTATGTACGAAGGAGGAATCGTAAATAATCACCAAGGCTTTCTAATTACATCGGCTGGCATAAATTTCATGAGTTCAGAAAGTTGCTTAAGGCATTTCCTGCAGGTTTTACAATGCGTTTTCCACCTCCTGACGCAAATCGGGTTAAAAAACCAAATTGCCAAATCGCCAGCAAAGTCAGCCATGCAGAAATGCACCAACGGGAACCTCTTTTCAGAATTGTTTATAATTAGTTACAGTTGGTGGCTGCGCTTCGGCTGTTTTTAAGGGTCCACTCTCTCGATTAAATGCAAATGTAAGTGCACGTACCTGGTCAGCAGCTATTTATTAGTTTCACGGATAACGAATTTTCGATCGAATCTTTTGATATGCTAAAAGCATTCTGGTTGATTTCATTGGTAGCGATTGTTAATATGTTAATGCAGGCGGATTTGCACCGGAAAATTGATGAAAAGATGTAAAAAATGCCTGGCTGTTATGGTCACTGAATGGAGTACAGGATATACTGTAGACTGGGTTATACCGGAAAGAAGGGCATTCACTACATACACGTATGTAGATGCATTCAGCAATCAGTCCTCTAGCCAGTACAAGTGAACATACACCTGTAGATCGAATGAACTCGTATTTCCTAAATGCAAATCTTCAGGTATCATTGACAGTCCCATCGTATGCGGTGATTCTCATAATAATTTCACCACTAGTTTTAGCATGGCGTATTTGCTGATTCATTATTAAGTGTTGGCCCAGATTCCATGTGCTGTAATTGGCGATAATGCCGTCAAGTGAACATAAACAACGAAAAACCGACTTCCAAAAACAGCTTTGATAGCGTGGAAAGTTCGCATTGTAATGGTATGCTGCAAATATCCGTAGGAATTCTAGTCAGCGAGCCAGATGTTCGTGTCAAACTGCCCTGAAAGAATAACAGGTTCAGGAGTTTTTTATCCACCAAATGGTGCAGCGAAATGCCAAACTATACACTTGTCTACAGACTAAAATTTATCTACCTTGGCTGAAACGAACGTGCATACTATAATGAATTAAAATGGTGGTAACGCTATTCTTTGAGATAAGGTTTGTGTCTAGACGTCTGATGTTGAAATCTATGATTATCACATCACTAATCCGGATCTTCTCAAAGTATTCCTCCATTCTGGTTTTCCTAATTAGAAAGGCGCATTTGCATTGGCAGATAGCGTCTAGAATGCCGATTTTTTTCAGATTATTGTACATGTACCGCTACTGGAGCTTCATGTCTTCAGATAATTACAAAGCCTGTACCTGCATGTCATTATTTTCGAAGGCAACCCATATGATGTGAAATGTGTGGCGTAATGTTCACCTAATCTGCAAAATGAGTAGTAAATGAAACTAACTTATTCGCCTCTATCCTGAATTTTTTATGATAATTTGTCCTTGAATTACTGCCACACCCTTACATGTAGACCCAAATTTTATGGTTGCCAAAAATAATTCTCACTTGCATGCAGTATTTCGTCCAGACTTGCCTTCCAATTTTTAACCATTCAGGTATAGGCTTTATGAACTGCTTCAGGGGAAACGAGTACGCCTTTGTTTATTCTGTTGTCCATCGAGCTTTGAACAGTTGTCCATTTGTTATTCCAGGTGATACGATTGTTGAGATAGGAGGTGTGAACGTATACGGGCTGCCACATTGCGAAGTGATTGGTCTTCTGCGAGGAGGGCCACAAGTCATCCATTTGGCACTGCAACGAAACTCCCCTGCACCACAACGTTCTGCTTTTTGGAACCCTCCTGAAGCACCTGCTGCGCCTCCCAGGCCTCCATCCATCCAGCACGACAGTTCTTCTGATGGCACTGACACTGATTACAACTGCTGCCACTTACCAGTGCTGACATCGAACCTTTTTCCAAGCAACTCCGATTTCGAAGAAGACATGGTTTCCAAGCTGAACAAGTCGTCTGAGGACGTTTCCGAACACCCCATGACGCCAGACTCCACTGATGAGAATAGCCCGGACATGCCAGCGAAAACCGTGTTGTGGCAGCCGAAGATTTCCGGTTCCGTCAAGAACCGGATCAGCAACATCGAAGCCCATCGCCAGCCGTCCCCGCCATCTTGGATCCCTCGCCAGCCTCTACAACCATCGTCCTTGCAGAAGAAACCCATCTCCCAGAGCTCTCTTGACCTGAGCAGCCAGTACTCCAGCAATGGACCCAAGCTAAAATTCGCCACCAAGTTTCCATCCCTGCAAGAACACTTGACTTTGTTTGAAAACGCTGAAGCAGTGACCCCTCCACCGCAGCCTTTGCGGGATGGGAAGTGGTGTCCAGCAGTGGTCAGCAAACCCTATCGCCCCAGCGCTGCGCCTTGTCTCCCAAAGCTCATGAGGAGTAAGACTCTTCCAGCTGTTTATGTGCCGCCCCCCAAAATGGCCCCAAAGAGCGATTCTGCGGAGGAAGACTCCAATTATGCTCCAGAATCCCCTCCTCCGTGGCTGGCCCACCTGAAGAGCAAAGGGCTGCAACAGAGGCCTCCTTGGTGGTCACGCACCAACTCTGTCGATGCAACTGGCGGCGCTGGATACCCCATGCCGAAAGCCCCCATTTTGAATAAAAGGGTCCCAATCACATCTCCCACTCTCAACAAGATCTCAATCACCTCTCCCACTCTAAACAAGAAGGTCTCAATTATCTCTCCCACTCTCAACAAGAAGGTACTAACCACCGCTCCAACTCTTAATAAGATCCCAACCACCTCTCCCACTTTGAATAAGAAGATCCCAACCACCTCGCCCATCCTGAATAAGAAGGTCCCAACCACCTCGCCCATCCTGAATAAGAAGGTCCCAACCACCTCCCCCATTCTGGATAAGAAGATTCCAACCACCTCGCCTAATTTGAAACAGAGGGTCCCAACCACACCACCACCGAGCAAACTGCCCCAATCGCCACCACTGTTTCCACCACCGGCAATGCCGAAGAAAATCGTCTCCCCGACTAAATCCGTGGAATTTCAGAAATTCGCAAAATTCACCCATTTTCCATTCTCGAATTCTGATACGACTGATGGCCGTTCTGCTAAGCCTGTTCCTCAAACGAATGGAATTTTGAAGCCTGTGAAGGCGCCCAGCAGCCCTGGCCATCAGACTACGAAAAGCATGAATTCGGCAAGTTCGAACTTCATGCTCAAAGGTGCTCCAGTACAGCAGTCGCTGCGATGCGACCCAAAATTGGAAGAAATTCACCGGCAGTTTAACTTTGTAAAAGAAGGTAAGGGTTAAGGGTCCCAGTGCTGTCCGTTGCGGTTCTGCAGCAAGGTTCCGGAATTTAACCTAAATGCTCTTTGTTGTCTTTGTGCAGATACAATTTTTGATGTGCCATTAACCAAGAACACCAGAGGTCTGGGCATCAGGATCTGCGGAGGGAAAGATCAGGCCCCTGACGATCGTTACACTGTCTTTATCCGGATCAAGAGGCTGTATCCATTGCAACCTGCAATAGAGTGCGGAAAATTGGAAATTGGGGACATAATTTTGACCGTCAATGGGCGACATTTGACGGGTTTAAGTCATTCGGTATGTCGTGAACATTAATGTGTCGGGAACTGCATGATTCATTTCCAGTTATTTGTTTCGAAACTTTGCAATTTGTTGGTTTTTTGACTCCATGCAGGAAGCTGTTGACGTTTTACGAGTCTCCCCATCGAGCGTGGTGCTGCTCATTTGTCGTCCTTTGCCAAACACACTACCACCTGTGCCACTGGTACTTGGATTTTCCTGATCAATTGTTTTTAACCATTATATTGCATTAAACAATTTTGAGGAATGTTTTTTGATAAACTGCAGGATGATAATCAAGGCACTAATGGCATCGTGAATAAATCATCCACTTTCAATTACTTGAGTCTGAATAAAGATGTTGAACTTCGCCAGCAGCCAGCTTTTAAGGTATGACGGTGTCGATACCAAAAATCAAATTCGATGTTTTTCTATTCTGATTTTTTTTTTTGATTCGTTTTACGTGCAGGACCTTGAAATAGTTCTCGTGAAAGTCAATGGAAGTCTCGGATTCACCCTGCACAGAAAGGACGAGTACCACCATAAACATGGTCATTTTATCAAAGCCTTGGTCAAAGATCCAGCATTGAGCGATGGCAGACTTCAACCTGGAGATCAGATTCTCAAAGTAAGTCTGGCTTTGAAGAGGCTGCTTAATTTTGGGGTTTAAGTAATAGCGGTTGTTCTAATCATTTTATCTATTTTTGCAAGGTGAATGGCACTGACATTAATAACATGTCCCATACTGACGCCATTAGTTTTCTCCGCACATGCTCTAACACCGTGACGTTAACCATTCGCCGAGCAAATGAAGTAGTCCATTCTCCACTTTCTCCGATATCACCTGTGGTAGCCTTCTTTCCTGAGGATGGTTCTAACAATATCCGACAGGAAAAGAAAATTTTAAGGTTTGTGGACTTTGAAGTACCTTATTAATCTATGTTTTAGTCCTACAGTACGTTAGGAGTATGTTTATATTTCTAGTGAAAATGGCGGACGGTATTTTTAATTTGCTTGGTGAATTAAAGTTAATGGGTGCGAATGACGTCATAAGCTTCGTGCTTATGCGTACTCTCATTGACGATAGGATTTCCATCTGCTCTGGCTAAATCTAGCTATGTAGCATTGATTATTTAAATGTACGATTTTCTTAAACATTAAATCCCAGCGCCATCTATGATGCATTTTGAGCAACGTGGTGTGCCATGAAATGACGCTCAGATCTATACTTTAACAGCACTTTCACAGTCGATGACAAATTTCAAAGTAATATTACTTTGTTCGACTGCGATGCTGTGCTATAGGGACTTCTCAGTGTTCATAATGCATAAACACAGCAGATGTAAAATCAGTACGTGAGTAATAGCGTCGAACATTTTATGCAATGTTATCTTTAGTTTGGGGTTGTTTTTCTAGGAGTGAGGTAATTCTTTAAGAATGAATTAAGAATAAGCTAATTTTATGATATCTACCATTAACTCTAACTTTATTGGTGTAGTATTGCACTAATTTACAATCGCTGATATGCATTAGGTATTAGAACTAATATCGATGTTCATTAAAGCTAGCTTAACTGTTGCAACCATGCACTGCAAATGTGAAAAAAGCAATAATGCAAAATTGGCCGCATTTAGACAATATAATTAATCAAAATAAAAATTCAAACCCTAGGGTGTTATTAGTCCCACCTAGTGCACTGATAAACTCGTGCTACTTTGTTTGGCCACCTATATACCTATATAATGGATTTGTTTTAATTAAAATTCAAAACTTAACTTCCCCCGTGCTTTTGACCTCTAGCGGAAGCAGTGCGTATAGAATTATAAATTAATGCAAACGAGTCACGGGCAGGTAGCCTTACCAAGAAGCAATACAGTATAACATTAGCAAATTAATAGTTCATAGCAATATTAATAGTTCAATTTCATATTCAGGCCCTGAAATCATCAAGGAAAATTGTTCGACTCTGTCATCATAGCTACTGCTCAATAGATCTGCGCATTCTGGTGTCTAATCCCCCGGATTCAGGGCCTAGACAGCCATTTGCTCTAACCATTCATCATAGCCTGCTGAGTTTTTTGTGCAATCGATAGTGCGTAGTGAAACCAATAACCAATTAATCAATTTCCTAAATGGCGGGTCAACGGAATGTTCCAACGTCACAACTCCGAACCCTTAAAATTAGCATTGCGCTTGCGAATGTATATAGGGGTGCTTTCGTTGGTCAATTAAAGTGATATGAATTGTTTGGCTTATTTGGAGAATTTACCACATTTACAGGAAAGAGGCTCAGGATTTACTGTCGGACAACAACCGCAGGAAAAATGGCGAATTGGGCCCCACTTCCTACGAGGCTTCAAAAAGTCTTCTAAGACGCCGAAAGTTGAATGGATCTCCGTCCAACCTCTCTGCAGATTCTGCAACAAGCGACACTACAGAATACCTCAGCAGTGATGCAGATTCTAGGAGAAGCAGCCCTTCGCCCAGCAATGGGTTACCAATAAACTCGACTCTTCTGAAGCAAGAGTCGTTCCAAGAAATGCCACCTGTCATCTCCAGGGACTCGTCCCACAGTTCGTTGAGCAACTGTAGCGCCACCCCGTTGTTCAAAGTTCCTAGACCCTCGTTTCTCAGCCTTACCAAACAACCCAATACCTTGTGCAAGACAATTTCTCCTTCAGAAAGCTTTTCGGATTCTGGCCAGGGGCACGTGCCATCCCTGTGCGTCTCAAAGTACGAATCCGACACAACCACCCCGTCCACGGAGGACACGGATTCTGATTCTTCAGGCGCCATCATGCCTCCTCCAGTCCAGCATTCGGTGCAAAAAATCAATGGGTCTCTGATGCAAAATGGCGGCCCAGCCAGATTTAACGGTAGTGATACTCAAACCCAAGACAATCCCAAGTGCTTCCAAAAACTCCAGTTTTTGGCGACTTCCGACGATGTTACAACTGGACTTAGAAAATGGAGAGGCACTGTGCTCTCGCCTGTTAATACGCCTAATGTGGAACTCAAAATGGAACCTCCTGCTACGGAGCAATTTCAGCAAGTAAGCCCCTTATTGCTTATTTTATTTTATTGCTAATACAGGTGCTCTAACATTTTGGGATACGGGTAGCTAATGGGAATCATATGCATGTAGGAGGTCGAAATGGTTGCAATTTGCAACATGGTCTTTCCCAGAACAATTCCAATCGATTTTGAATTAGCCTACTGATTTTGGATTGGCAAGAATTTTAATTTTTAAAATATTTTTAAATGATTTTGTGTTGGACGAAAGTGGTCTTTCATTACTGCTTAGGCCATCAAACAATAATGGAATATGGACCGAAAAGGTTGAACGACGTACGAAATGTATGAATCGGTCACCAGTATGAAGCAATGGTTGCTATATCCCAGAACAATACCAATCAATTTTGAAAGTTTTGGGCATGGCAAAAAAATATAATTTATAAATACAGTAGAACCTCTGTAAATTGACCACCCAAGGGACTGTCGCAAACTGTCCAACATAAGGAAGTGGTCAACATATGGGACATAGGCTTGTACTGGCACAGTATTTTAATTCTGTGAACTTCATGCACTGAATGTACTTACATTTTACACTAATCATTCATGAATACTCTTATTAAAATGTTCATAATAGAGTACCAGTATTGCTAATGTGCTGCAAATTTATCCAGCAATAAATACGTACTGTGCATAGTACTGGAAATTAACTCTGTAATGCAATATTGTAACGTACCGTGTACAGTACGTGTTGCAAACAGCCAATGAATTTAATCATCCATGACTACATGTTGAGACCAAGCTGGCCAACATACAGAGGTACATGTGGTCAACAGGTGGTCAGGAGGTGGTCAACTTTGGAGGTTCTACTGAATTTCCAAATTTCTGTACTTGTGCACAGAGTATATGTTAACATTTAGCAGGTGAGGACCAAGTATGTTTTCTTAAGCTCTCTCATTTTTAAGGAGGAGATAACGTTTTCTCTACCTTCAAAATGTTTCAATATGGAGAATATTCTACCAATTCCAATTTATCGAGAAAGAATGTGATGAAATTTTGAACTTTCATTATTTGCACAAAATTACTTTTTTCTTGAATTTGGTTATCAACGAGAGACTTCGTTATACTTGCCATAATATCAAAATAGTGCCTTGCTGTGTCGTTTCTTTGAAATAAATTATCCTATGAGAGTAATTTTCTGGTGTTAGATTTCCCCTATCTGTAATTTGAGGTTAGGTTTGTTTTCTTGAGGGTTAATTAGAACAAAATAGCAAATGGGTCAAATGTTTTTGTATTTTGTTTCTCAGTGCTTCTGAACAGTATTAGTACATGGCTTGTTGCCAGGCTCTTTTGGATGTTTCTAAGAAGGGCGGCTAGCCCTTCAAGAAATAAGACTAAACAAAATTGTGCTAACTTGGTGAAGGATCGTTCATCAGAGTAACTCAACCTGGAAATTCTTGCACCCTGTCATAGTTTGACCTGTTTGGGCATTTTCTCTAACACGTTATTGTGCTTATTCTTCATTTGGAACTAATATCTCACTTGATCTCTGGACGCACGTGATAGTATTTTTTTTATAAGAAATTGGGTATTTGCGGTCATAAATACTAAGTTCCAGTGCATTTCTGGAAAAAGCTTTTATAATTACTTTGCGTTGGGATTGTATTAATTTCTTATTTTCTTTTTGGAGGATCTGTTCACTGTTGAATTGGATAGGATTTGGAACAGCCGTTTGGGATTCAGCTTAGTTGCTGTAGAAATTGGAAAATTGAAGGGTTCATTTATTAGAACAATTAATCCAGGGGGTTTGGCTTCCCACGATGGTCGACTTCGTCCTGGAGATAAAATTTTGAAGGTTTGGGATTATAGTTTTTATATGAAATTTCGTATGACGAGGTCGCTAAATGTGTATTCTTGTCTGCGCTTTTCTATATAGACGTACGTTTTATTTCTACTCTAGATCAACGGTATTTCAATCGAAAATGCCCAAACTGACGATGTCATTGAAATGCTTCGAAAATTACACGGAAAAATTAAATTGGATGTTGTCAGGTACGGTTACCTCTAAAACTTTTGTTTTAAAATTGTTTGTATCCTGTTTCATTAGTCATTGTTTTCCAATCTTCCTCTTTCAGAAACCCTGTCGTCACCAATGCCGTACTAAATATTCTTACACTTCAATCGATTTAAAACATTGAATATTCCTGAAGTCAAGAACTTCATGATGTTTCCGTTGCGAGTCTTAACTCATTTCGTTGTTATTAAATTAGTCGTATTTTTTGGTATAAAATAAGACCTGAGCCTTGCACATCTTTTGTGCTTCGCCATGATTTGCCTTCGCTAAATTTATTAATCTGTGTCTGATTTAAACTGACAAAGCTTTAGAAATTGAATGGCTGCTTAAATCATGTGATATTTATTCTAATAGATTCATGCCAGCAATAAAGTTATGTACTAAAGAGCTACGTGAATGTGCAGTATATTCTGTAGGATTGTTGGCCAGAAGATCGTCCTTCAAAATTCAAGGGTAAGCAAATCCAGTCGTATGCTTCACTGAAGGTTTTATATTTCAAAACAACTTTAAATTGCATCTATTATAGATGTCGTAATTAAGGCTTCTGATTTATTTTTAAGCTTTTAAAAATAAGATTATATTTGACTTCATCTTCCAAGCGAAATCTGAAAAACATCGTAATAAGCAATCATCGACTTGTCTTCAACAGTTTTAATCACTTTTCATCATTGTACAGTTTCACTCACATAATACTACACAATTATTTAACATTATTTCTAACTATTTTATTCTACTGGATACATAAAACTTTCTTTGTTACGAACTACCCATCTGGATCAGCTGAATAACTCAACACAAATAAACATGCATGGAGCAAGATTAATTTTCTCATAAGTTTGACACAAGTCTACGATCTGTTTTGATGTGTAAGTTTTCATTTTGTTGGAGAGCATACAAGGCTTTTGGCCTCTCAGGATTGATTATCAAATACGAATGCATGGCGATAACTGCAGTGATGCTAGAAGTACATGTTAGTGGGTTATGAATCTGGAATGAAAATCACTGAAGCTGCAGCTCTAAAAAGTGAAAGCATTGTTTAATTGCGTTAATTGCGTGTAGTAACCAAATGTTTTATTTGCACAGCATGCTGGATGATAGTGTAGTGATGTTAAACAAGGCGGCGATTTTTGTCATTTAATTAAACAGTTTCGGTTGTTGACATTAATAATCCAAATGGGTAGCATGCGTGTCAATCTAGGTCTCTTTAAAAATACCTAGAGGTCGTTAGGCTTGAGCCCTATATGAGGTTTTTGGGTTTTCTAATGTTTTACATAATAACAGTAATGTTCACACAACCTCATGTACGTATAATATTTACATGTAAAAGAACTTCCTACTAGAAATATTTACAGTTTAAAATATATCGGGTCCCATTATAATTAGTAACCTTTATTTAGACACATTAGACCTTATGGTGCACGTGTACTGCATGCGTGTATACGGCGGACTAGACAATTGATAAATGAAAATAGACCGCAATATAAATGTTCATTAGCATTTCCATGATTGGTTACTATCTTTAATTAACATAATGCTTGCGAAAATGCGATATTACGTCTTAAACCTTCTCGAAAAATGTAACTTTCGTATGTCGAAATTATTACCGTTTACATTTTTATACATATCTGAATGTGTTACTCTGAGCTTACTGTAATGCGGCAAGTAATTAGTAATATTTATAGAATCTATTATAATCAGCAGAACCACAGATGAGACTGTTGACTTTTTGAACCGTATATTATAAATTTTGAACCGTATTTATAATATTGGTCGAAAATTGATTACAGAAATTCTTGGAAACCTATAAGGCAAAGTTTCAATTTTTTTTATAAATCTTCAGTTTATTAATCTGATTTGTTTTAATTTCTATGACTAGGAAACGTTAACAAATTTTAACTAAATTCTGTTGAATTCAGATTGATTAATTGGAAAATGCTCATATTTTGTATACACAACTAACGTTTACTCCAATGCAAGTACGTTTAAACCCATCCGCTATTATTGCTTTATTAAAAAATTATTGAGATGACATAAATTAATAAAAGTATTTTGTTAAATGGAAACACATACATGTATAGATAATTTCTGAAGGCAAACTTTCAAATTAAGGCAAACGGTAAACATTTAATTGAATATGGTAAATTACTTTTTTCGCATTATGATATCAATCACCATTTAAATTCAAAAAATGTTTACTTTAATTAATATAATTCTATGACACAAAATCTAGACTTGAAATGTGGATTAAATAGATTCACAACAAAAACAAGTCCAATATAATTATAAGTTGCTACGTAGCAATAATTATTAGTGTTATATACAGATATACATGTATACTTTAACATTTGATAATGACATAGAGTAGTTTCACTAAACGTTATTTCAACATACATCCATTCTATTTAATATTACTAGATCAAATACAATTCTGGAATGTGACGTCGTCGTACCGCACACATAACATGTTAGTAGATATATACCTAATTTAATTTTTAAACGGAGATTCATGATATTATCCATCAACGAAATCGTTAAGGATCTTGTGTTTAAATAACCGAGAACACCGTATGGTACAAATTTCAAGTAAAACAAGACATCAAACATCCAGAATATAGTTAAACTTTAGATTTATCTTGGCAAATGTTCACTTTTATTTAACCTATACTAAGCTCAATTTTGATGATAGCTCGGCTTTTATCACACGATTAATGCTACCCCCACAACCTGTCAAATATTCGTGTTTAAAATGTATGGGGTTATTCAAGTATATCCATAAAGATGGGGTTTAAGATTTGCGCATGTTAATATTTTATTTTTAATGGTTGATCGATATAATCCAGACATTTTTACAGCTTTATAGTGTGAAATATTTTGTTCAATTTTAATTTTGCAATTTATTTAAGAAATCTGCGGCACGCTACCTACTTTATTAGCGATAATAAAATTTAGAGCGAAATTCAATCCGATTAACTGGTATTATTTGCAGCATTAAATTTTCTATATATTTTACCATATTGTCACACTTCCAAATTTTTTTCAGTTTCTTTAAAAAGAGCTTTTGAATATTTTCTTTCTTCAATCCCTATACCATAATAAGAAATTGTTTATACCTTTCATACAGACACATGCACACTCATTCATACGTTTACATTTGTAAATCACATGTATAATTAATTAAAGATACCTATAGTTAATATCACTAATAATTTTGCATATATTACATACGAAATCGTACTAATACTGTTTCTATATAGACCAAATCTCTCAGTATTTCATATCATTACTGGAGTTGGTTATATAAGTTGACAATATTTGACTAAATCTACGTGTATTTTACAGGGCGGATGGTGAAGGGCAAGCGTGATTTTATGTGGTGGTTTTTGTATATAAATGTCATAAATATTACACGTCTCTGGAATATTGCGCGTTCATCGTTTACACAATTTCTATGCGCAATGATTATCATCAGACTAAACATGTTAGTCGTACATATACACACAATTACATTATATACACACAGCGGGACAACACTTTGAAATGTTAAAAAAACTACAAAAATTACCATTGCATGTTTTCACCTAGAAATTAAAAGTAATCAAAATTCAGAAAGATTTTGGGTAAATCAAGTAAGTTTAAATTAAATGTACTGCTTCCAATTTCATTTCCCCCACAAATACGGCATACAGTAATTTAAAGGCCCAATTAAACAGTTATGTAGGCTCAATAATTATTCATGTACAATTTGATCACATCCAGGAAATGTTATTTACAAAATTTAAAACTGTTTTTAACATGATGGAATATGCATTTTCAATTGTTACTTTTTACGCACAACAAATTTTTGTTTACATAATTGCTATTAATACAAATATTGCAATTTTCTGAATATTTGAAATTTTAATTTTTAATGGTAACGATGTAATATTAAAATGTAATATCAAGATAAAAAAAACGGTTTTCTTCAGACTGAAGTTCGATTGGAGCCTTTTGAAATAAAATCCGCAAGTAATGTTTTTCGTTTCTCTTAAATGTTGGGAATCGTATACATTATTGGTTAAATATCATGCAAACAGTGTACGTGAAACTATTTAGCGAAGTCCAATATTACTTTCAAATAAATTTGAATAGTTTGGATACGATTACGATTTGGTCAAGGCGCAGGATTTTGAGTTTATTTCCAAATTTTCGATAGTTTTAATATCGAAATTCAGAAATGTAGTGCACAGATCTACGTTTTGAAATAATGAAATGAATGCTTCCAAAAGTTATCCCAAAGTTGTGTTCAATTTCGTGTAACTGCAAAACCAAAAATGAGATGCACATTCTTACTTGGTGTAATTGAGCAAATGAACATCTGTCTGTAAGAAAAACGCCTACACGTGATAGTCTTTTGGTTGAAGGAACTTTACATTTAGTCTTTTTAAAAAATTTAACAACATGGCTTAATATCAAGAATAAACCACAGGAATGGCACAAATTTATATCATAAACAACTTTTTATCATCCCCTATTATTTTATCTTTAAATAAGGGTAAACATTTTTATCCATGTTTTATCTCACCTGAATTTTAATTTTAGCAAAACGGCTTAATTAAAAACATAGTTGATTACTGAGTTGACTATAACTACATATATTAATCATAACGACTATAAAATGTGCATGCAATGATAAGGCCAATTTATATTCTTTATATGGGCTTCGGGAGGTGTTGGCACTGGGCTGACTATACAAAATTAAAATATGGTATGTAGATATTTACACACATGCTATTGTGTCTTTGTCCGATTTTCTAAGGATTTTGCATAACGTTAACCAATATTTCTGTTTTTGGTCTTGAAAGTTGTTATTCATTCTCAGCCTAAGTTATTGGTATCTGCATTCTGTTGGACTACTATTTAAGAATAACTTTAAATGTTTTAAATTACAAACAGTCACATCACGTACGAAAACAATATTGGCATTCACATCAATAATGCATGACGTAATGTAGGCATCGACAATTTGACCTTTTTGCTTTTTAGCTTCGCTTATTTCTATCATTGAATCTGCTAAAATTAACGTAGGAAATGATATAAAGTATTTCTGAGTGTAAATTTAGTGGAATGTTTCGATTAAAATACAAAAAAACACTTGTAAGTCTTAAGTTTTCTTCTTCGCCAAATAATTTGTAGTTCTCATACCGCGTAATGGTAAGCAAAATTACTTCGAAAAAGTAAAAAAAGTTGAAGACTGTGGCGAAAGACCACAAAACAATTGTTATCGACCAAAAACCACATTTTGCAAACAGGATCCTCGATCCTAAATCCTTGAAGGTGCTATCTGTCCATGCTAACAATGTTTGATATGCTTGTTGTTATGTTACTAATTTCATGCTCAGTATATTTTATTAACAGTGATGCTTATGGATGAAGATACCACAAAGTAGTTGATAAATCGTACTTCCTTAGAACTCCGTCTGTTGTGTCCTCTTTGCTCTTTGACTAAGGGTCTTCTTGTTCTTCCTTGAAGTGATCCTCTTCCTGCCGTCCAAGAAGTCATCGTCGTCCTCATCGTCGTCATCTTCACTCCCAAGACTCAGGGCCGGATTTACTTGCCCATTCAATTCCCCAGTTTGGTAATTTTTGGCTCCTCCTATAACATTCAGATTGGTCATCTCCCCGTTGTCCACTGCCTCGTGCACTGGTTCCTTCACCTTGATGACGTCCTCGGGGATATTAACGATGCAACGGAATATGTCGAAGTTGGGAGGAAGTTTACCATTCTCGAAAACATATTTGGTGACTTCGGATACAGAAATAAGGGTACCCAGACTGACCAACATGGCGAGGGTACGGAATGGGAAAAGCTGACCATCGACAGGGTCGTAGAAAGGATAATGGACCAGTGGGGGCAAAAATAGGAGGGGTTCGCCACCAATCAGTCTCAAGAACAAACCGATGATGTAGGCTGCTAAGGAGCCGTAGGTGTTGCAGTGATGCTTCATGTGGACCACTGCCAACAGTTGGGGAAATAAGATGACGTAAACCAGGTCCGCACACAGGTACCACAAGCCATAAATGGTAGGAATGGTAAGTGCCATCACCGTGGCTAACGCACCAACCACGAAAATGGCCGCACGCATCACCCAAATGATTTCCATCTCGGAGGCCTGAAAAACAAACACCAGCCTTAGCGATCAAACTCATCAAAAGAATATCTTTTGCCATCATTGAGTTAATCGCTTTATGGTATGCAATATTCGTTTTGCTATAAAAATATCCCAAACTTCAAACGCATTTGTTTGTTTAATGGTAGCTGTAGTTTTTTAAAGTTCATGGAGAAAGGCATTACGCATGTACAGTTTTGGGAAATTTATACAGTAGCACAGGATACAACTTTGACTGTCAAAACTAACTTGACTGTGCCAAAACGCAGTTTTCGAAGTGTTTATTCTAATTTTTTATTGATCGTTGTTTTTATCGGAATATTAGCTTTTTTAGTTATATGGGAGATTAAACTTTCAATTGAAAGTCACACACATGTACCAGTATATTTATAAAAGAAGTGCCTTCTTATTCAAAGTGGAAACAATCAACATAATAGGAATTTTCCATATTTTCTTTCTAGAAGTTTTTTTTCTAGATTTTCTAAATTATCTTTCTAAAAAAGAAAATATATGGGATACTAAAACGTGCATCCATACTAATTACATGTATGTAATTGCCTCCATTTTCAATATGAAGACACTTCTACATATACATGTAGTATACACGTACGTGCGTGGCTTTTAATTTAAAGTTTTACTGCATATACAATTTTTCTCATTTATATGGCTTCCAATTTAGAACGATATATGAATCGTTAACCGATTTAGAATTCGTTGACAAAATATATGTGCATGTAGGCCTACATGTTTGAAGAAAATTTATATTTTTGAACTATTGTATTGGCGGGTCGATTATGCCAGAATTCGAAAAATTCTAGCCCACCAGAATGCAACGCTGCAAGGTCGAAAATTCGAGATCGAGTCGAACCGGATTCATTTTCAGTGAAAAGTAATTAGAGGTGGTCAGACAATGTTAAACGGTGGATTTCGTTTATTGAAAGTGGTTTAAAGTTTACCCTCTGACGAAAGATGAGCTTGTAGATATTTCTGGCAAACATGGAACTGGCCCCCAAGACAGACGAATCGGCCGAGGACATAACAGCTGCCGAAACTGCCCCCAGTCCGAAGAAGGAAACCGCCTGTGGGGTCAGGTATTGTAGGACCATGGGCAGGATTTGCTTTTCGTCCGCTTCGGTCACATCTTTGCCATACTCCGTTTCATTCCAGTCTGAAAGAAGGAAGTCAGGATTTCTGGAAATGAAACTTGCCCTGGTGTAAAAACCTCAAATATGCCTATTCGATAATTACTCGTGGCTTTAGCAACAGCTCCGATAAGAACAGGTGGGATGGCCATCACGACGCAACCGAAGGCAGCAACGTAGGACAAGAGTTGAGCTCTTGCTGCAGATTTGGAGGACAGAACTCTTTGGAAATACACCTGGAACAGGTAAGAAAAATTGTTTTTCGCATTGTTGTGATCTAACGTTTAACAACATGGGCACACATACCTGCCAAGGAATTCCCCCAAATATCAGCAGAAGAGCGCAGTCTATGTAATACCCAAGATATTTCCCTTCGAGGTTTCCTATCCAGTCTATGTTGCTTGGACTGATGGAGGAAGCAGCCGGATGGGTCATTGCGAAAGGTATGCAAAGCCACTGTAGAAAAGCAATCCAATCAAGCAAAAACAGAAAATAATTCAGGGCAATTCCGGCGCATTGCTCATAATGGTCCACCCACTCACCAAGCCGATGAAAATGCAGATTAACTGAATGACGTCAGTGTAAGCCACTGAGTATAGCCCACCAAATAGGGTGTAGAAGATAGCGATGAGAGCGGAGGCAATAACTGCAGTAAAACTGTCGATGTTCAAAATAACACTCAAAGTTGCCCCTGGAGTTAAAGAAGACAATAGAATGACATGTAGCTGATAACTAATCAATAGCTACACTGTACATTGTCCTGATGATATTCATACAGTATAACGAAAATTTTGACTGGTTCGAGTTTAATTTTTTAGTTTCATAAAAATGACGTTATGTAAATTAGCACATTTTGAGGTCGATGGAGAACACTCGTAAAATGTTAATATAATATTTCATTTTATTTTTTGGTTCGAGAATACCGCCTATTGACCAGAAGAAGCATTCGAAACAATGATATGTTTCAAGTATAAAAAGTCGATATGTTGAAAAAAATTGCATGATGTACCTAAAGCTCCCAAAATGGCGGCCGACCAAAATACTTCTCCACACAAAGCAGGAATGAATAGCAGTCCACCCATTCTTTCTCCAAACAAGTCTTGAAAGGGGTCCAACATGGTTACGTAGCCCTGCTCCCTCATTTTATTTGCAAATAAAATGCCACCTACCAAAAAAATCATTTTCTTAGTTCCATTTCACATGACTAGTGTAGATCCAGTCATAGACTTATAATGTTAGCGTTACTTACCGAACACCAAACTAATGGCATAACCGAATGGAGCTTGACACCATATCAGACCCTGAGAGAAAATAGCCTCTGCAGTCCCGTTAATGTAACCTCCTCCAACCCATGTAGCTGAAAACGAATTTACCAAAGTAATATGTTAGTTTCTTCAATTCAATTCATTTCAACTCAGTGCCCTACTATCAGTAACTGAATACCGTGTGGTAGGGGGGTGTAACCCATCAACCCAATTTAATCGGCAATTACCGCCGCATTAGGGTGGTTACAACCAC
>JAQGAF010001397.1:0-31368 GCA_034687865.1 Kryphioiulus occultus
TTGATATTACTATGTGTAGTAATAGTGATACTACTAACCATAGTAATATCATCATCATAGTGATGTCAGTATCCATATTGATTTTATATACTGAAATCAGTAGTCCAAAAAAACACTATTCTTCACTATAGAGTACTGATATCAATAGTGGTCATGTACTAATCATTCCATGCAGTGCACCAGGGATGAGTGTCAATGTTATGTTTTATCGAATACCAATTAAACCAATTAACTGACAAACACGCTCGAGCAGCGCCCTCTGGTGAGACACGGCGGCAAATCGTTCTTGGAATATTGTACCGGTGCACGAATATCAATAACGGGCAATGGTCAGTCGCCGTCACGAAAGCCCAGCTTCGGACGCCCTATCATTAAAAGTCGCCGTTACCGCACACATACAACGGGACTTTTGACACGACATTTTCCGATCGATATATCAGTAATCAGTTATTAGTTTTGCAGACAGTTGTTGTTGTTTTTTTTCCCCCATCCAACAAATGGAACTGGGTATGATTCTCACCTGACTAGGGGCAGCGGAGCAGATAATCATCGTAATAACAGAGATAATCGCGCCTCATTGACAGTCTCATCCCCAACTCGGAACTGGATTATTTTTTGGCGAAGTTCGGATCAACGCCCTTAATTCCCCATCGCCAAACCAGCCTCGCTTCCCCCCCCCCGCTAATGGCCAGTCTGATTCCAATAAAAAAACAGGAATGATAAACGCGACTGACTTTCCCTGCTTTCCGATGCTTATTAAGTCATAATAAAATTTTGGGATTTGGACGAAGCCTAATTATAGGTTGCAGCACAGGATGCTGCCCTTTGTCACCATCCCGCAGTGCCGAATGAGGCTATTTGTCCGATTTAATGGGCAATTAATTAGAGGAAGATATTTTTAAGTAACGTTGTAAAGTCGATAATCCGACCTAATGCCCCGAAGCAATGGCGTGTTTTGGGACACCCTGTCTTTTCGTACTTCAGTAGAACCTGTCTAGCTTATTAAGTCATAATAAAATTGTTGGGAGTTGGACGAGGCCTAATTATAGGCATAATTTCCTCTCTAAACTAATAGCAACCCATGACCCCGCCCTGTCCTAATGTCCCAAAGCCAAAAGACGAATTTTAGGACACCTTGTATTTTCCTACGTCAGTAAACCTTTCTAAACATATGCTGTTTGACTAATATCATCTCTAAACTAATACCAAGTGGCAGTTCCGACGTGGGACCCATGTACCGGCATAGATCTAATGAACCTCCATAATGTGATATTCAATTATTATTTATCCCACAACCTTTTAAAATAAATATTTGTTTTTAATACAGAAAATTTGGCAAAATAGGGACGCTATCCTGCCCAAACATTCTGGAACCAATAACCTCTCTGAACTAATATTCAGCATCGGTCACAAAGATATTAGTTTAGACCGGTTTTGCTGTACAGGGTGTCCTATTTCCATCAAATCATTAATTTGTAAGGCCCATGCCTCGCGATGTTATCAGCAAGAGCATAATATTATAAACTGCATTTATATTAGTTTAACCAGGTTCAGTTGTACAGGGTGTCCTATTTCCATAAAATTGTCCCTCGCCTATATATAAGGTATAATTTTCCAAGGCATGCCTCAAGATGTTATCAGAAAGAGATCTATATTAGTTCAGGCAGGTTTTTGCTATACAGGGTGTCCTATTTCCATAAAATCGTCCCTACACCTAATGTTTAATTTCTGAGGCATGCCTCTAGATGTTATCAGTAAGTAATCCATATACTTGTTTATGGAAGATCTGGACTCGCGTTCGGATTAGCGAAGTTCTGTTTTGGTGCAATTATCCGTAATTGTACCCTTCATATTCGGAACTATGGTCCTACCAAAACTGCTCCTGGTAAATACATAATATCATTTATTGTGTTTTAATAAGGCACAATTGCCCACATGGCTATAAAAGTTAATTTAAAAGGAAAAAAATGAATGCCGAAAATAGGTCCCCCACCACTATTAAAATATTAAAAATGGCTCTTCAGCGTTCCCCACCAGGTTATAACCCTGTTTAAAACAGTCCCAGCGAACACAATTGAAACTGGTTCACCCTGGTCATTTTTTTCTGTTGCCAAAATATTTTTTGCCTCCCTTTCTTTTGTGGCACCCAAACGAGGTGTTGTGGCAACTGGCGAAGTTGGTGCAATGCCCTCCCCCGAGACCCAATTCGAGAGAAATTTCAAACATAATGATATACAGGCCTAGTTAGAAAGGTGCTTAATTGCTCGTACTTGAAATAGTTTCATTCTGAATATTAAATGAGCCATTTTCAATTGCAGGTTTTTTTAATGCACGCCAACGCACTCGTTTATATTCGGCATTTTAGGCTTGGCAAAGTCGTAATTTTGAATTGGATTATAGAGTATTAATTAATTAGACACACTCAGGTTGAACGTATTAGTTATGTTAATAAACAGCTAAACGGCAGGATTCTTTCAACTGCATGTACATGTGCCAGTCTGCGAATTACATTGGTTGCACAAAATGCGGTTAACGTTTGTTAGAAGTAATGCACATTTGGCCTGTAATGAAAATTTCTTAATGGATGTTAATGACAGCTCACTTACACAAAGTGAACTTCCATGTCCACGTATAGCAAAACTGTTAATTATTAATTCGAGTCTATGTTAATGTATCTTGGTTAATATTAAAGTGGGGCAATATCGTTTCCGTGCATTTATAAATACTGATCAGAAGGTAAAAAGCATCGCTAAACGTAATTGCTGGTTAAGTTTAATTGTTTGGGCTTGGCGTATTGACGCTGGCATCTGAGTGGCATGCACTCAGTAACGTGATGCGCTAATGCAGGCTAGCGCAGTGTTTTGCACGTAAGCAAGTAATTGGGAATGCTAATTATCTCCAATTTCCATCCAAATATGCGGAGATGGCTATAGGTAATTAGCTCCTCGCAGTATTGCGTTACATGTATTTCGGGCACATGTTATGGTTTTGACAGAATTAGGCTTCTGTTACCACTCCACTAAACCGGAAACGAGTCGACTGGAGAATAACAATGGAAAGTAGCCTAGTGACTGGAAAGAGTAACGCTAGTGTAAATTTGAGCAACAAGAAAATTGCAAAAAATATTAAAAACCAAATATTGTGTCATAGGATTTCAGATATGCACGTGCTCAGATAGCGATGTAATGCCTTCTCAGGTCAGGAATCACAACTACTACAGTAACAGGGTTCCTCCAGAGATGAAAGTTTCAACTTCCCTGACTTGTCCAGGTTTTCAAACACATTTCCCTGACCACTGAAAAATGCAAGAAATTTGCATATGCCAATGTACAGAGAATCCCATAATTATTGCTTGTTACATATTTGTATATGTCAATGTACAGGGAATGCTATATTTATTGCTTGTTACATATATAACCAGGATATAAAACACAAATTTCATTAGGAAACAACATTTTTTTAAATCTCTTTATTTTTCTGTTCGCCAATAACTATAACGTATGTATAAGACGTATCATTGATTTGTTTGATTTTCCTGACTTTTTTTCAAGTTAAATCCAATTTTCCTGACTTTTTCCAGGCTTGGGGAACCCTGTACTGTTATAGGAAGCAAATGGGAATCCTACAGGTTGCTAAAATATTAGTGCAAGTTGTACAAATCTTCAGTGAGATTTAATGTAGTTTAACGCCAGTTACAGCCCAGAAAAATGCACCTGCCTACTAGCGCCATCTAGTGGACAAAATTAAAAAATGGCCGGCTCGTACCCTAATCAAAATCTTTAATTAATCACTCGTTTTTTCGCTTGGAAAAAAACACATTCGCTGATGATTTATTCGCAAATAAATCTAGCGAGAGAACCGAGTTTCGTAGAAAGATTAGCTTAAATGCGAAGAGGATTTCTGGTTGAGTGTACATGGTCTAGGGCCCAGTTTTTTAAAAATCGGAGCTAAGTTATGTCAAAATTAGATGCCGGGTTACTTCGCGTTACATGTACGTGATGGCAGTTGCTCGACTGACGTTAACCCGAAACCTGACAAGTGCATTAATTAATTTTCTTATTAATGCGTGTGTATAATAAATAGCGGGCGATGTCTTCTAAGTGATTCAAAAGCAAGAGCAAAACCAAATCAAGGCAGCACAAAACTCATTTGGGTTTTTTGGAAGGTGAGTGCATTTTTTCCCTGCCATGGCAGAGAGCCTAACCTGGCCGTTAATTAACTGTTAATTAATTTCATCTCAGGGCGGGAAATAAAAGATGAGAGGGGAAAACGTGGCTCCTGTCAGATGGACTTTCTCGAAATAATACACGCCTTGTAATTTTCTCGTTTTTTGCCCCCTTGTCCGAGAGTTGCCTTCGAAAGGTGCAATTATTGCGATGGACATTAAAGCCGCGTAATGTATTGTCAGGTGCTTTTGAGTGAATAAGTATACCAGAGAGAGCGAATGTCTGATTATCGGTTTCCAGGCTGAGGCTGAATTTTTTTGCAAGATAATTTTGAAAAGTTCAGATTCCAGTCGTGGCTTCATACTTCCGACTATAAGCGATCAAAACACTGGCTTTGATAAAAAAAAAGCCAAGAACAAAATGTAAACTCCTCGTTTTTTGAACTGCCAATATAAACTGCCACATCTTCCCAATCATCACACATCTTTCCAATATTCGAACCCATTGGAGTATCACGTTCTGTGGTTTCCATGGTTGCCACGTTCGTGATCGCCACGTGACTTTATTCAACCAATGAAACAACGCTAGTATGTTTGAGCAGCAAATTTAAACTCGGAAAAATCCAGGCAGAGGCATCCAGGGCTAGTAATACTGTCAAGATCAACAAATACGAAATGTAATACTGATAGGGTGATGGGCACAGTGCTGATGCATTGTTGTTCCATCATCATTACTGAAGATTATCCGAGTTTTTTTTTTTTTTTTTGGACCATGCACATGCATTATTACGTTCAGTTTCAACAAATACGGACAGCAATGTTGGTCGTGATGTTACTGACGATTATCCGAGTTTTTCGATACTGGTAACTACTATCAGTATCGGAATAATGACATTTACACTGACCGTAAGTATCGATGATATCTGCATGATTTCATAAGTATTGATGATATCTGCCTGTGTTCATCATTATGTAAATACGAAGCGCTGTGGTCGAATTTCCAAAAATAAACATGAGATAGTAATCCTGCCAGCTTGAATGTGTTCTCTGCGTTCTAGACACGACATTTCACTGCACGAAAATAAAACTAATGGATTTCGTTTTTGTTTGTTATTTTTGGTTTTTTTCGGATCGAATGACTTTTTTCACGCAAGCCGCTATTACTTTTTCTAATCAGTTTAGACCTGGGATGAGTTGAACCCTTGACTCTGAAATCCGTTTAATATGAGCAACAACCGCTATCTTTAATGTCATGTACCCCCTCGAGTGGTGCATTCTCAAGATCTTCGATTTTTGCCCAAAAATCCACCTCGGTTGTCTTTGCGCACCTGCGTGGTATTTTAATTTGGCGATTGGGTTAATGGTATAATTATATTGCCTTTGCCTATTTCTGGCCTGCCTTAACAGTCTCCTAATGAATGTGCTAATACGGTTGGTTCAATCAACTCTGGATGGCTGCTTCGCTTTTCCACCAGCCTTAATATGGCCCCAGGCCACGAGGGGGCCTACCTTTTTCTCATTCACTTTTTGAGTCGCATTTAAGCGGGTATGTGAAGGCTGAAGGTTTTCACCTGACGAGTTTTACCACCAATGTTGCCGGATTCCCCTCACCTACCCCCCTCTCACTCCATGTACTATTTTCCTCCTTTTCCTTTGTTGGCCGAAATAGGGAAGGTCAATTTCTCAACCTCTGCTGAAAGCATTCCCAAACAGCGAGGGGCATTTCGTCTCGTTGCATTCGCCCCTACAAAATGCTAGACATTTTCAGCAGAAAATTGCGTGTAAACCAGAACCAGGAAAAAATGTTTTACCATGGTAGCGTTAATAAATAACGCCATGAGTGCTCTTTATCAAAGGCAGAAGGAATATTAAATTGTTCCAAATGGTATAACGTGGTTGGCTTTTTTTCCCAAACTGTGAAAAACAGGGTTGATTACCCGAATTACACCGTCCATTACGAGATGGAGGTAAACACACCTTGTCCTTGTGTGAAAAGATGGCACTGAAATTTGGTAGATTAAATAAAAAAATAAGGAAAACGATGGATTTTATCTTAGATTTTCATAACATACATGTGTAATTACTAATCAATTGGCTGATGCAAACAATCCCAATTTTCCCGACGTTTCCTAACTTCCCTGACATTTTTACGAATTCACTGACATTCCGTGACTTTCCAGAAAGTGGGAACCCTGGAATGCTATATTTGTTTATTGCTTGTTATTTTCATACGGAAACATCAAATTATGATAAGTATTTTTGTGAAATTGGTAATTTCATTACAATTTCCACGGAAATGCTGGTCATCCTGATGCTTGTGTTAGCCAACAACTATGTAAAATATATTAATTTGTTGAATTTCCCTGACTTTTCCAGGTTTTCCAGGTCTGGGGAACGCTGATGTAGTAGTCGTGGCTGCATTTGTCCGAATCAATCCAGTTTGAATTTGCCGCTAAGTCACGTGCCCAAGCTGGGGGCGTGGCGAAAGTGGTAACCATGGCAACCGTGGAACGTGACGAATTCCAAAAAAGAACAACTGCTTTTTCCAAGATGGCGTAAAATGGAATCACTCGCCAACTTTGAAACTCAAGTAGGACGACCATTAACAGGTAATTTCCCATGCGTTTTCTGACGTTTTTCAAATATAATGTAGCCATGTTCCACTATATGGGCTTGACAGCTAGTTAACAGATAAGTTTACGAAAATATTTATGGAAATGCGTCGGGTTCCAAATTCGCGCATAGTTGCATGCGGTCAAACGATCTGAAAACACGTCATGTTTGGGTACGTATTTAATCAGCAATAAAACCGCTGAATAATTTAAATGGCAATGGTACAACTAGTAGCGATTGTTTCGAAGCTTGCTATAGCGTGAGCGCTGTTTAGTATTCTATAAGCAGAAGTGCAGTGGGAGTGGGTGGTAACGGAATTCTCGACCACCATGTGGAGTTCTCACAATTATTAAAATAAGGATTGATCCGTTAATCAAAACGGAGATAAGTTTTTCTACAACAGTATGCGTTTAATTATTAAAGCCGTGGAAAATTAGTTGTTTATCTGTCGAGCCATTTGGCCACCCTCCAACTCGGTTCGGAGCAGTTGTAAGCACCGGAAAATGGGTGCAAGTGCCACCCCTTTCCCAAACATTTCAATGCCCACTGTGCTAGCCCTTGACGATAGCCTTTCTATAAATGTGGTGTCAAATTTGACACAGCTTTTGACCGACACTCAATAATTGATCTTGAAAACCAGCACAAAGACATCGAACATTTCTGAAGTTTTTCGACGTCATTTGACATTTTAAATGGCATCCAATGTCCACTAATGCTGCACAGCCTCACGAACTTAAAATGCAGCAGTAAATAACCAATAGTTGACGTGACAATTCTGTATCGGCGACTTCAAAACAGAAATGGAAATGTATGAGTGGCGCCACCTCTTGAAGTAGAAATTCGAGGCCATAAGCACGTTGCTTGCCGCAAATATTCTCATTTAATATTTGATTTATGTCGACTTCCGGAAGGCAAAAATGTCGCAACGCTATTAGAAAGCATAGCCCCACACAAAGCGAGCGTGAAATTATTCGGATGCAGCCCTGTTGCATTCGGGAAATGCACTTTTTGCTGCTTTCTGTCTTTTCGTGGTATAATAATACAGGTAGTAATAATACTAGTACAAGTGGCTCGACTCGGTTCGTGCATGCTAATGGAAAGCCATAAAAACGAACGCAAAGTGAAATTCCTGAGAGTAAACCAGGCAGTGCCAAAACAACGTTGCTGGAAAAAAAGCCTCGTTTTCCCCCCCTAAAATTAACCACAATTTCACACGACAAGTTCATCAGCATTTGCCCATGACTTTGGGGACTGGCAAGAAACGACGCATGAAAAAGCAAACTCGTTTTTGGATTAATTACGCGCTGGTTCGAAGAGAAAAAACAGGGTTAAATTCAATCACTGCTTCCAAATCATCGATGGGAAAATAAGTATACTGGGAACATTAGAAGCTTTATCTCGTGAGAAATTGGCGAAATTGCACTTTTATGCGATTACGAAGGCTCGGCTGATAACTGCTACTTGGGCACTAGGTTTTTTGGCCACTGGAATTTTATATTTGGAAATCTGACCATTTTGAGTTGGCCTGTTGGTGAATCTATATATAGAGTTGTCAACCATGAGGTTGGTCTAAAGTAAATACTGTAAGGCGTGAAACAAATCTTTGACAGGGTTCCCACAGAAATTCCCTGACTTTTTCAGGTTTTAAAACAAATTTCCCTTGAACAAATATGACATACCAATGTAAGGAATGCATATAATACATCCATGTAAACATGAGATTGCACACAAAGTTTCACGAGGAAACAGTAAATTTAGATACGACTTTCAATTTTCATTTGCAGAATTGCTTGTCGTCTCTTGATTTTTGTGCTAACCAATAACTAGATTTGCAAAATCTGTTATTGATTTGTTGGCTTTTTCAAAGTTAATCAATTTCCCCTGACTTTCCAGGTCTGGGGGAACCCTGAACTATGTGGCAGGGTTTAAGTTTAAATAAGGCGTCTAAAAACTTTCACAATACGTATTCGAGCATGCAGCTTGTTAAAGCAAAATGCATTCTGGGGCCATCACGCGGTCCGAAACACCAGACGCAAGTGCGTTTCGAAGTTGTGGCCACACCGCGGTATCGAATGCATTTTTCTACTTTTAGATGTTAAAAATACGAAAAGTGAGAACTACACTTTAAATACAAATCGAATGAACTTTGAAATTAAGATGTGTAACAAATCTCAGCACCCTAGGACGTTACGAAGACTTCGAAAAGGTTGAACCTTAAAGAGTTAACACTTGATGTGTTTAGAAATGTTTTACAAATCCGTGTTCTTGAGGTTTCATCAAACTTGACTTTTAATTAAAAACGGAGCAATTTGGCAAGATAAATTTCTGGGTTTCAGCAACCATGAACGGAAGTTGGCCTTCTTAGTAGGTGTAGGGCTGCGTGTCACCCGGGATATTAGCACCTAAATCAGCGCTAAAATTCATGCTCCCACCACATTTAATTACTTTTATTAAATCCAGCGTCAACGCATCCATTGCTGGCTTGTCGGCTGTCTCGATTGTGCTCGCATGGAAATGTCACCGCTCCATTTTCAAGCATGTACAGTAATCCTGCGCAGGAATTTCATATTGGCAGCTTTGTTTTTTCCATATACAATTTCAGCCGCCATTGCAGTCCTGCAGGGGAAACAATGGGAGTTTTGAAAGCACCAAACCACGCTTGGTGGGGGACGAAAAACTATTATTTCGCACCTCACTCTTTGTGCCTCTTCTTTTCCCTTTCTGATCCATCTTCATTTTCAATTCCATCCAGACAATCCCACACGTCTTGAATTCCGCAATAATGAAATGCATTTGGTAATGTGCCAACAGTCGTGGTGTGTTGGAAAGCCAATGGCTGACTAATTATGGGCTGACGACAGGTTGGGGTGCTGTTCTCAACTTTTTTTTTTCTTTTGCTTTATGAGATATTCCTATTCAAGAGGTTCGTATATATGCAAATGCAAATTCCAGAAAATATCCGATCGGTACACATGTAAGTCGCCAATTTGGATTAGGGCTTTCCTTTTTTATCAGCAATCCCCAGATGACCTGGCCATAATGAGGGCATTAGAAGCGAGAAAAATTGCATCCTGAAAAATTAACGGTAATGGACGCTGGAAAGGAGTTCGCGTGGCACGGTGCTAATTCGAAAATGGGACCCAACTACATCCACCCTACATAATTCAGTTATGCTGACTTGCTCGGCTGCAAATTAACCATGCATTAGAAAAAAATCGAAGTCTGCCCTTGGGTATGGCACGCTAGCCTCTGCTGAAGAACAACATCTTTGCACTTGCTTGTCTTGGCGGTTTCTTAAACGGCATGCTGCTTTTATTTCGTCGTTATGGGGTAACTATATGTACAGGGCTGGAAGTGGGTCTAACCAAAAGTATATCCGCCAAAAGACTGATTTGTATACAAAATGTATCAACCAAGACTGGTTTGTATCCAAAATGTATCAACCAAGACTGGTTTGTATCCAAAATGTATCCTCAATATTATTCCCTTTGGTATCCGGATGTATCCACTCTTCACGAACCATCTCACTAATGATAAAAAATCACGTTGCCTAACTGTTCGATCTTATTGGAATTGACTCATGACATGATTTGAACATTATCATTGTGAAATTTGATTACTCATGTTTAAAGACATTATCGAGTCGCTTCAGAAATGGAGTACGAAATCTGTAAGCAAATCTCTTTATTCTCAAAATTTTCATCTAAAGTGTCATTACGTAATGATTATACCCTATTATTCTGGTAAAATGTTGTTTGAGTTAAGGCCGTGTAAGGCTTCCACAACAAATGTTATAAAAGATAAGTAATAAATTGGTTGATATCAACTAGCTCAATTTCCCTGACATTCATTGACATCAATTGGCTGATAAAAACTATAAATTGCCCTGACTTTCCCGAAAGTGGGAACCCTTTATAAGCAACTTTTCGAAACGTACGTGGGTGTGGTTATTCGGACGCCGTGATATCCCAGAATGCATTTCGATGTTCGTTTCAATCTAAAGGCTATCGGACTATGTTCATATGGGGGAGGGTGAAGTTCGTCGCTATCGAATATCGATGCATCCCGGGGTTAAAGTTGAATTGACATAGCGTTACCTGCGCGGCTGAAGATCATAACCGGAAGCAGGCCATGCATCACAAAAGGGCATAATATTAAGTTGGGCTCTCGTGCCTTCCAGAGGGAGGGAAATGCTAATAACTCCGATGACACATCAGAAGTTCGATATTATATAGTATGTGACAAATCATCATAAATATGCATGACGGGGATTAGATGGCACACACAGCGGCAACAGCAGCAATAATTCAGGATAAAAACGGAATGGCAAAAAAACGGCATCACGAGAGAATCCACGCAATTTGCGAGGAAGGAAGGTCCGTTGGGAAAACGGGAACGCATTTCCAGGGGAGGCACTGAAAAATGAATTCAATTCCGAAACATGACATCCGAACATGACACAAATGCCATTCCTGATAGATTTGTTTTATAATTGCACTTATGGTTAACCCCATTTTATGCTGCGGGGAATAAACACAGCGATGGAATCTGGAGACAGAAGGCGGATATCGAAGAAATCTGATTACTCGGTTCAAGATGAATTGGTCATTTTAGACATTTTATACTTCCAATCAAATCTAGAGATCCGCGAGATAGAGGAGACTGGAGGCAAAAAAGGGAAAAAATTCGATGCCTTGAAAAACAAACTTTTTTTTTTTGATGCTCCGAAGCGATTATATAGATGATGGGAACTCATGTGCATTACCCTGGAATAGATACTGTGCTTGAAATGACTTCATATCTTTAGCAAAGGCAATGTGCGGTTTCACTGTATTAAATGCCTGTATACATTACATGATTGTGGGGTTTTATATAACGGGTCATTCTATTCTCAAAAGATTGGCTGGGATGGAAATTGCATGTTATGCGTGTAAGTTCTACTCTTTTGCGTCAAAGTACAATGTACAGGGCTACGATTTTCAACTTGCGTGACTTTTCCAGGTTTTAAAACAAATTTCCCTGACCACTGAAAACGCAAAAATATGACCTGTGCCAATGTAAGGACTGTTGGGCCAGTTTTGAAACTGACAAATAATGCATTAGTTAGAATGTCCTATTGTATTACATGTAAAACCTCACATTCATCAGATGCATGTAGATAACTAAAATACATATGATTCGTTGAATTTCCCTAACATTTTCAAAGAAAATCCATTTTCCCTTAGTTTTCCAGGCCTTTCCAATTTCCCTGATAATTTCAGGTGTTTCAGGTTTGGGAGAACCCTGACGTATACACTGTATAACAAAAATGACTTTGAAGTCAAACTGTAGTTTAACAAAATTCAGATTCGAATGTTTTGACGACAGGACAAAACCGATGTCCGAGCCCAACGCCATCTAGCGGTCATTTTCACAGACACGCGTGACCCGTGACCTCGGGCTGCCAAGTTGTCCCCACGCTGATAACGAGAAGTGCAACCCCTTGAAATCCAATAGCTTGGGTATGAATCCAGAACCATAAGCATGGTCTGATTTGTGGCTTCCAATTTGGCCTCCAAACTTTCCCCTTGAAACTCTTCAAAATAAACATGTAGCCTTAACGAGCAGAGCAGAAACCCCAAATTCCGATCTTTGGGAACATTTATGAAACGAGAGGGGGTGGGGTCACGTGCGTTATGGGACCCTATGGTAAGGCAGGTCTGGGGTGGGCCCAAAAAGTGCACCAGATGGACTCGACCACCCGCAATAGCCATCCGCCATCAGCAATTAAAAGTTTGGTAAAACACGTTGTTTAATGAGCTTCGTTAACGGGCCAACAACGACGACCAATGGCGATCGCGGGCAGACCCACTGAGTGGTCATGTTTTTCAAATAATGGGGGATGAGGCAAGAATCCAACCACTGGAACCCTGCAGGACTTTTTTTTGTTGCTGCCTTTTTTTCGTTTTTCCTGTTTTAAGCAACAACTCCATAAAGTATGCAGTCGTTAAAACAAAGGAGAATGCCAACTACCGTGATTTATCGTTATCTGTTGAGGGGCTGCTGGGGGTCAGAAGGTCGAGAATAAACCCGAGTGGGCCTGGCCTGGGCCCAGGGGTACCACCAGGGACCCTCTGCGCTCCAGAGGACGCGAGATTTCAATAACAAAGACAGTAGCCAAACATGACGACCACCATCTTGGCCTTCTGTTGTTCGACAATCGACTTGCAGGAAATATCATCCCATTTGCAATTGAAATGCCGAGGGAATTAGGGGAGAGTGAGTTGTGAAAGGGGAAAAAGCATCTGAAGCGAGGCATAATTATAAGGCTTTTTGATGGGAACATGAGCGACAAAAATATACCCAAAGTGAAGCCAATTTTAGAATCATCCAACGACTTTATGGAATGGGGTTATTTAAGTGATTTTTAGATACAGCTTTTATCACAGGGATGACATGATTATTGGTTAAACAACGCCGTAGTCAAAAATTCCATGATCGTAAGGGAAATTTCATGACTTTCCTGGACTTCCATTGCCTCATTTTCAGTTCATGAAAATGGAGGACACCCTGAATGAAACTCAGGTCATGAAGTCATGAAATTACATCAGGTGCATTGCATTTTTTGTGGAATTTCATGGAATTTCACGGAATTTCACAAAATAAAAATGTGGGCAAAAATTCATCATTTGTCATGCAGTTTCACAAAAAAGTTGACTACGGCGTTTTTTGGCCATAGCGCATGTCATAACTGTAGTAATGTTTCTGAAAATCACTATTTAGCTATGACAAAACTTAACGGCCCCATATTCCAATAGACAGTGAATAATTGTTGAAGTCATGGAAAACTTAATAAAAAGTCACGGAACTTGCGATACCAAGTCCAGCAGACACGCTGTCTAGGAACAGGGTGGCCAAAAAAATTCCAAGTTTTGAAATGTAGGATTTTTTGGAGGCAAATAAAGGACTATTTCAGGACTTGGAGGCTTTAGTTTAGGATTTTTTCAAACAGAATATTTTTTTAGAATGCAGTATTCATCATGATGTTACCGTGGAATATTAAAAGAACAAGTGGTGTCAAACTACACTGGTGCAAACTTAATATTAGTACAGGTAGTCTGACCACACACTGTACAGGGTGTTTTAGGACTTTTCTTATGATATTTAGGACTTTTATTTATTTAGTACTTTTATAGTACTTATTTGCCAAAGGTGGCCCTGAGGAAGTACTATTTTACTTTACTATAGCCCATCTCAGCCAGTTTACGAACTTATGAGTCCCAAAGGTCGCATTTCTTCAACTACAGTGCTGCCCTTGTCGGTCGTTCAGAAAATATTTTCAAAAAAGTAGGAAAAATGTCGAGCAATTAACGCTTTTTCTAATGGCTTTTGTTTTCTTGTCGAAACGCCATAGTGCTCCCTCGACAACAAGTTTTCCAATGTCTCCCGAATGTTTTAAGGACGCGGTTTTTGAATTCCAGTGGTAATGGCTTTCCGTTCGCACTTAAAACGACGGCCATCTTGGAACGCCTTCGTCTGTGGAATGTCCGTTTTTTCATTGTCAAAAAACTGTCCCCACGCTCGGTGTGTTGACAGGACAGACAGAGGTCTGGGCGTTTGTCTGCCTTGGCTCTGGTCAAGAATAGCGGAGTGACCAGGGAGAAAAAGTGAATTCAAGATGGCCGCCATCACTTGTCTGGCCACGTTTAAAGGGACTGACATTAGACATTTCATGAAAGTTTAATGTGCACGCGTACCTGGCCTTGCTGAATAATAATACGTTGTTTCGGTTAGCCGGCTATGTGACAGAAACGAGCCCGTTCTTGTGACAGAAGGGTGCAGTTGTTTTTTTTTGTTTTTTTTTTCGAATAGCTAATGCCAGTGGTGCGCGGCAGCGAGCAGTTCAAAAGTTGAACAACTCGCTTCATTAGCATTTTATGGACGTGTTTAATTTGCAATGATAGCTCAATGCCCTGCAGCAAGAGTGTGGTCATCGACAGGTGGCGCTACTCGTAGTTCGCAAATGAATGATTTTCCACATGTAAAAAATGCACAAGGCTGGTTTTAGCCTGGTGCAAAACTAATTTTCTAAAAATGTACTTGTGCAAAACTCTTATTTTCTACAAAATGCACTGCGAATCTGATGGTACCATGACCACCGTCATACATTGTCGCCTAAAACGCGTTTTGCTGGGCGATATGCAGCGCCATCTATGCAAACACAGAGTACTGAAGTCACTTTGACACTAAGCCTACTCACTGGCCAGATAGTAAACTTTGGACTAGGTTGCCTGTCGTACACAATGCCCGGATGTGACGGCATGGTTGCAGTGTCAGGACAAGCTTAATGTTTCCTGAAAACAATTTGAATGGCATCAATCCCCTGTTAACTACGATTTGTTTTCGGTCCACAATTCATCCAGCATCCTTGACACAAATTCGATCGCCAATTGAATAAAATTGGCATTGAGTCAGCTATACTGTAAGCTGTGGTGGTTTTTTGGCGTACTATGCACTTGTACCGGTTGCGTGCGTTGTTGGTCTACATGTGGAATCAGAAGAAAGTTTTTTAACGAGTCATTCTTTATGGAAAAGCCATTTCGCAAAACTTATGTCATGCGTGAGAAGTTGAACTTATGAAATTCGGCTCGTAGCACATTTACCGCAGTTTTTTCACACTTGAACTACGACCGTAATACGAGCGTAAAAGTTGCAGTTCTTGGAAGTGTCAACTGTACTCATTTTAAGCAGTACATGGAACTGAACGTGATGCATTACAAATATTTGTTGAGCTAATAGAGGTTAATTGTGACCTACACTGTATCTGAAGTATGATCTGAGCATAGAATAGTATTAAAAGGGACATGTTAATATACATGTAAATCACATATGACTTTACAGAATAATCCATGTATACTGCATGCTAGCTGCGAAGTAACTGCAGCAGTTGAGGTCATGACCCTGAAACTAACGTCACGGAACGTAAATTAGGTTTTTAGCTGTTTCGACGCTATAGATAAACTTAACAGTGTGATCAATTGAATGCCTGCTAAGCATTTGGTTGCAGCTGTTATAGTTAGAGCAATGTCAATGTACTGAGAATCCAAATTAACGACGTGTTCAGACGTATATCATTGAACACTTCACTGCTGAGTGCACCATTTTCAGTACTCAGTAGCATTTAATCCGTGGTATAAACTGATTGTAGAGGTGCAGTTCCATTAGCTTCCTATGACTTTGTGATGAAAGATTCAGTACTTAATGAAGTATTTTGGTCTTAATCCCCGCACTTGGTGCAATGTTGGTTGCCGATTTCAAAATCACCCGAGCACAAACAGATGAGTCACAAATGCAAACAACAACCTGACTGAGTTTTGATAATTCAAAATTTTGATTATTAAGTATTTTATGATGCGTTTTTGGCAATTTTAACGTCCCACTTTCACTGCTCCATTGATGATGATAATAATGATTTCAAAACCCATGCAATACTTTTTGAAGTTACGTAAGTCGAAAACATGATGTTGAATCTTGGGACTATTACTGTACGATACATTTTTTGGCATTTGCAGCTTGCACGAAATACTTTTATTGGTGTTTCGCAAATAAGCGCAATGTGGAAGTCCCAAAGCCTCATTAAAATTTCATATGCTACTGAATTATTGGCTTTTTCGTCGAACGCGAGAAAATCCGGCAAATCTGTGTGATTTGCAATTACTCTTTCTGGTCCAGTTGTTATTTGCTTCCCCAAAATGTTCAGTAAAGGCAAAAAGTGTTCGTTTGACTGAGTTTGAGTATTCGAAATTGGGCACATTCTCACGTCCTCTCCCCATCCTCCCCTCATGTGAGTCACGGATTTCGAGAGCTATCGATGACTGCAAATATTTTCGCAATGCATGACCGAGGCCCTCTTTTTTGAATTAACAAATGCTGATTAGTTTTCTAGAGAGAAAAATTGCGAAAGTCCCCATAGAATTCTGAGCCATTCGAATAAACACAACGTGCGAAATGTGAGGACAGTTTTTTTGCAAGCACAAAAACCGGGACTGTTCAGTGTTCGCAAACTCATTAATACCAGAAGCTCAGTGGGGGCCTTTGAGCAACTTTGCAAGGAAATAAAGACAGACATCGATAACAGTTAGGTGTGAATTCCCTAAAAAAACACAGTGCTAGCCGCCAAAGGAACCGATAGTTAAAAGGCGAGGGTGGACCATTTCCAAATAGGACCATTTCTTCAAAAACATTCACCGAAAAAAACATTCCCAAAAAAGACCCCACCGATAATGACTAGTTTAAAATAAAAAAGGGGGCTTTAATAGGCAAGCCCATTAGCGATAGCCGGTGGTCATTTTAAACGGCCCTGTCCAGTGTCCAGCCCCCTATGGGGCAGGGTGCGCGGGGTCATTTGACCGCATGGACACTGGTCAATTTGCGAACAAACAATCGGGTCTTCAATGCATGAGCCAGATAAGGCTTCTTGTTTAGAAAATTAACGCAAATCGAGGCTGGAGGGGACCCTTGCTTTTTTGTACCCATACAATTACCGCTTAAGGACTATGGTCCATGCTGTGAAAATAATGGTGGAAATGTTGCAAACACGCTGGCCCTTTCGTCAGCATGGGAAACAACTTGGCAGGCCTTTGTTGTGGTCAGCAAGGGCACAGGCATCCCCCACCGAGATTCCAATTTGAAAGCTCAGAGATGAAATTTCAACACTATATGCATGTTCAAAACTAAACTTCTTATAGGCCTACTTTAGTTACTTGGACGTTTATATGCAGCCGTGTACTGAGAACATACCAAATCTACAACAGAGGACATATCAATCTAGAAAATGGCGAATACCGCGATGACGTGTTGCTGAGTTTACAATTCGGTAATGGAAAACTCGGTAATGTTTACTGTGTTCCAGGATTCGAGGAACACGGTAGTTTTCCAGTGCTGCCAATATACATGTACGTGCTCTCACAATCCACTGCAGAAATCGTCAAAGCAGTCTGTACACTTTATTAAATACCAACGTGGTAAATCACCTGGTTTTTAATTATCGCGGTTTTCCTTTGTATGTCTGCAGTATTAGTTAACTTCAACCAAAATGTGAAATTTAAACGAGTTTTACTTACTGGAAATGAATTTTAGAAACTTAATTTGAAGCATATTTTAGGCAAGTTGACTTTAATTTCGGTATCTCAACATAGGGTAAATGAGCACCAACAATCTATGGTAACTAATGGCTGCGCTAAATCGAAGCAAAACCTAATAAGTTTTCCAATTTTAATAAAATGCAGGCGGCGTAATGACTCTGAACGCGTTTCCCCTTCCTCAAAAGGCAATTTTTCAACCAAAAAAGTCGTTTTCCTCCCTTAAAAACAGTGAACTTTTTTTTCGTGAAAAAGTATAGAATTTCTCGCAGAAAGGCAGACAAGGAAACATGGCATAATCATGAAATAGAGAGAACCTGTACGGGAAAATCCCTGATATCTTGGCTTAATTTTGCCATATTTCTCAACTGATAAAAAGGACCGATAAAGTCGGTTTAAATTGCTGACTTTACTGACCACTTTTTGCGCTTCTGGATCTGGTTTGTTGACTGCTTAAGAATTTCTCAGATACGAATCTATGGTGCCGACTTCTGTTGTTTGACCACTTTTCATCTCGAACACTGCTGGGGCAACACAACTTTTTGCCTTTTGGACATTTCTGTCAACTCTGAATTTTTCGGCATTTGTCGATTTTCCGATTTTTCCTAACAATGTTTCCTCCCCATATTTTTTTTTTCGCGAATAGTTTTTTTTTTACTTAAATTAGTCAAAACACCAATTTCCTATTTTTTCCTTTTTTTTTACAACGTTTATATTTTCTCCCCAGCCCTCCAAGCAAGCTTAAATTAGTCAAAACGCCATGCAATTCATTAACGTCCTAATCACTTTCGGATAAAAAACTGCCTGCGAACGGTGATAGCTGGGATCGAACACGAACCCAGTTTAATGAGAAAAGCAGGCAAGCAGGCAGTTGAAGTAATTAAATTCGCAGCAGCTTTTAATGGCATTAAGTCTGAGAAAAGGTCGTTTAGCCTCAAAAAGATTACCCAACGCAACGCCAGCAATTAGCGAACTCGTTTCGATCTCTGAAATGCCTCAAATCGTAAAATCAAACGCTTCGAAAAAATCCACTCACCCAGCGCGGCTTAGTCCTTGGGTTAACTGGTGGAACAAGTCGCGGAACACTAATTTTCGGGCACTTCTCAACTCCAGTCAGTGGTGTTTGGGTCCCACGAAACTGCGGCACATACTTCGGAAACTAGTTTCGGACTCCTAGGCAAAAACCACCATCGTTTCGACGACGCCAAGTAGTTTTCAAAACTAATATCCTACGCGAAAGCACGGAGCACACACTGCGAAAAGCGAGAAAGTTATCCAAACAAGCGGAGTCGGACCCCGGGAAAAGCCGAAAACTCGGGCTGGCAGAGCAGCGAGCTAGGGCGGCAGCGGCCGAAATCGTTTTGCCGCACTCTGAGAAGACACGCTCACCAACCAGCCTCGCTTTCAACCAACTAGCGCGCACAGCGTCTACACCACGTATTTGCCAACGCAAGCTATGACTAGGGATCAATGACTAGGAGGGTGCGATGCCAGCGCCCCCGCCTGCCTGGGTGACGAATTTAGGCAACAAGGGGGGATTGGGATGGAGAAGAAACGCTGCAAGCCAGCAAGGATTAGGGAACTAGGGGAGCCGAACTCCACAGAACCAATTCAGTTGTGCTGAACCGGGATTATCTACTGTAGATTCTAATAGCGGAATTCCACTCAAAGCCACTGTGAATTAAATTTCGGAAGCTCTTTTAAGTACAACTTACATGTTCCTTTTCCGTAAATCGTTACAAGTACAGCACAACCTATGTAAGTTGACCACCCAAGGGACTGTCGTAAACTGGTCAGCATAAAGAGGTGGTCAACATATGGAACACAGTATTCATTCACAGTAATCATTCATGAACAAGTAATACAGTATTCATTCACAGTAATAATTCATCATTCATGAACAAGTAATACAGTAATAATTCATCATTCATGAACAAGTAATACAGTAATAATTCATCATTCATTAAAATGTTCATAATGCAGTACAAGTATTGCTAATGCGCTGCAAATTTATCCAGCAATTGCACGTTCTGTAACAGTAGCACTGGAATCTTAACGCAGAAACACTAGTGTACAGTGTATACTTAGAAATTTCCTTCTGCAAGATTAGAAAGCATATCCAGACAGTTATCCAACCTGTTGTCCCAAACAGCACAAATCTCAAATCAAATTCTGTAATGTTTTATTTTTAAGTTTCCAGTTATAAAGGAAATGTCCCCTATTTACTGCCAAGCCCCATTTATACTGAAGGGGTCCAACATTAACTCTTCTACATCTATAGTCTACAGGGAATGCAATTTAATCCTCCGTGACTTTACAGGTTGAGACCATGGTGGTCAACATGAGTGAAACATGAGTTAATGTGGTGAATGTCCGGTCAGTTAAAATGTGGTCAACATAGGGAGGTGGTTAACGTGGGGAGATGGTCAAGAACTTGTAATTATTAGTAACTATTACAATTCGATTAAACTTACTTCTAACTTGTATAGTATGGAGTAATAACCCAGAAGTATAGAATTTGTTTGTTGTGGAAAATTTGTGTTGTACGTATTACTCCGTAGACATGTACTTCTACATGCACAACTCCACATCTTTGTGGAATAGGGCCTATAGAATTCGCTGCAGAAGCGATAGTATAGTAAAGTTTTTCCAAATTTTATTACGTGGACCCTGGAAGGATTTGGGTTTCGAAAATGCTGGTTAAGATAACGAGATCAACGGTGGGATACAGAGATGGACCTATTGCAAAGTACAGTGTGGATTTCTTTGCCTGTGCGATGTACGAAGTCTTTGGAAACTGAAATTTTGAGTTTTCCCAGAATTTGTCCAGTTCCTATTCATGCATGAGTTTCAACTGTAGAACTTTTATCAGTGAAAGATAACTTAAATTGCACCACAGTCTACAACAATCATTTCACTCATATTAGCAAGACTTTGGAACATTGCGTTCTTTGAGTGTTTCATCTCTGTCTGTAACGGACCTTTCAGTTCGCGAAACATTTTGTTTAAATCAATTCACGTGCTTATTGGCAATCGTAAGCATAGCAAAAATACATTCGGTACCGCTGTCTGGCCCCGATTTCGAAACGTACGTGAGCTTGTTAACGTGCACTATTGTGTCAATGTTGTGTTTTATCGGATACCAATAAGACCTGAAAAAACGTACTTTAATGCAAGCCTTATTTTTTGTCTTCTTCGGATCTGCCGTAACTGCATGGAATGACTTGACCGAATCAGATTCAATCTGATAAATTCCTGCATGTATGGTGCTTTGCAATATGAAGTGAAATTTCACTAACATTATCAAAATGACTTATTCAATTTCATCTTATTGAAACCAAAACCAATTGACTATTTCCACTGTAAATTTTCCCCAAACAGTGTTCGCCAATTTCCAGTGCTTCACCAGTATACTTCACGTAACTTTTTATGTGAGCTAATCCTTGATGATTCTAAGAAATTTCGAAAAGATCTTACGTTGCATGTTTATCTCGATTTCAAGTTCTAAGACCTTGTGTCTATCAGCCGAAGAATTCATTGCACCATTTGCACGCATAGTCTACTTTTCCAGAATTAATCCTATTAATAAATCCGAGGGATTTAGGACTGCTTTCCTTAATTTCCACTCATTTACAAGTTCTTAGACTGTAAACATCGTCTTAAAACTCGGCATCATCAACAAGCCCGATATCTCTGTCGTCAATGTCGTCATGCGGTTCATGGAAACCAACTTAAATTTCTGATCATATTTCAAACCCTTGCATCTGATCATACAGTAAATAAGAGTCGCTTAACGTGAATAACAGAAATGAAGCTAAGACGCTGTTTCCAGCTTACAAGTACCATTCTTTCTTGGTATAAGAATTATGGATTCCTGACAGCATCCAAACCCATAAACCTACGTTGGCTTCATTCGCTTTCGTGTTTCTCTGCTGCACGAACATGTTCCAGCACGAATTAATGAATTGAGGCCCTGGCTAATTTCTGCTACATGGACTTCTGGAGTTTTGTAACTGTTGAGCGTCATTATTCATTTGTGTACGCGTAATACGAGCACGCAGACATTTGTGCATGCGGGCAGCAAGCCAGCATTGCGCCATTGCACGGAACTCATCAAAGAAGGAATTTAATTGACCTCAAAATTTTCAACACGCCCACCTTCATTAGGGTTAACTCTTCCAGTCCTGACAACTTTCATTATTTAATGCAAATCGCATGACCTGTGCATAATACATCCGCTGCTTTGTGTCTGGGTCAAAAAGTCGATTGCAAGTTAAACAAAAGGCCCATTAAGTTGTTGCCAGTATCCTAAACATAGTGCGTTGCGTCTGGGAGTCTGTTGCAACTTGCCAGCGATTGTTGAAAAATGAACGATGTGGGAAAACGAGAACGATATTTATCGCCGTTATGAAAGATGTGCATGGTTATGTTTTCGAAAATTACAAGCAACTTGCGTGGAAATGCTGAAGGCACCTGAACGTAGTGCTCTTTTTGCTGTTAACGCTCTTTCGATAAGAAATTCATGGTAGATTGGCTGTGTCGTAGCAATGTAAGTTAGTCAATAAGAATTCTCTGCACATGCAGTTAACAGCAGAATGCAAGGATTTTGTGATTGTTGTAGGAATGTATACTGCTGGTGTTCGAAAACGTTTTAAGTCACGAAACTAACAATGTCAGAAAGTTGAGTTTTATTATTTGTTCCCATTTGGGAAATACAATTAAAATAAATAGTAACTAATATTGAGGAGAATATTGAATTTTCATCCGATCTCAAACAATCCACTCATGGAATTGCATGCCCATACGTATTCTTACTATTGGTCTTACTCTCTGCATGCCATTCGACGTTGGAATTCTCTTCCAAAGGATAGCCTTAAGCTTCAAGAAATTCAATTTGACAATGATGTCTTGGTGGTACCCACCGAATCTTAATTTGTGTTGATGGAATACACCCCCTACCACATGGTATTAAATTACTGACAGTAGGGTACTGAGTGGAAATGAATTGTTACTCCATGTATGGTCACCTGATTCACCATAATGCCAAGCTATCTGATCCAATGCACTGCCACTAAATTGTTATGATTATGTTCCAATGTAATTATAAGATCATTAGCTCGCATTCCTCAATCATCAGATTTAATACGTTTTCACGATTGTCTCATCCAATTCCAATATATTTTCATGATCACCAGAGCCAATACATGTGCTCGATCATCTGATGTATCACAGTACAGTTACATGTATCATATCTTAATTGACGCAACATGTGCACATTTTCATGAACAACTGATCCAATGCATTTTCAAGATCATCAGATCCAATTAATGCATTTTCAAGATCATCAGATCCAATTAATGCATTTTCAAGATCATCAGATCCAATTAATGCATTTTCACGGCCATCTGATGCATCACATTTTCACGATAATCTGATTCAAGACATGTTAATGGTCATCTTGATGCATTGCATCCAATACACTGTCACGATCCTCTCTGATTCAATGCATTTTCACGATCATCCAGTCAAAAATGGCGATCATTTGATCCAATACCGATACATTTCACCGATCATCTGATGCATCGCATTTTCATGAACATTAGAATGATCAGATGCAACACAATTTCATAATCATCAGACCCAATACATTTTCAATATTATCAGATGCAATGCATTTTCACGTTATCTACCCAAAGAATTTTCACGATCATCTGATCCAATTCATTTTCACAATCATCTGATCCAATTCGTTTTCAGGACCATCTGATCTACGGCCATTGAGGGAAAGACAGTTGGTACCTTTACAAATTCTCATGTGCATGGTAACTTCGGTAACTTCCATCCATCGACATGGTTTGATTTCCAGTTTTCGTTTCTCGAAACTGTTCGAAAACGAAAAAAATGGGCTTGAGGAATTGTACCAAATCGCAGCGCGTGGAAAATCGCTGGACGTTCCCAATCGTATTCGTAGCCTATGCATGCCATTTTAGTATGTGGGCCAGTGCTTGGCGCTTTCCCTTTTGTCTGTTCCCCCAATTATTGTCTTTATTTACGGCTTTAATTTCTCGGCGAGTAAGTATTGTTTGGTGTTTCTCAGGCATGGCATTGGTCACGCTCCTCGTTCTCTGGGGCCCTGCTTGTTGACAGGCGTACGAAATATTTGTTGCGCATTTTCGCAAATTATGCTCGAATTTTCGCTTGATTAGCGTGCTAGAGGTTCCATGGGGATCCCCCCTTTCGACACACTAGCTGCTCTCGCTTTTAAGCTTCATCAAATTTAACGAAACAATGCGAGTGACGCGAAAGGAGCAGAAAATAAAAGGAAAAAAGAAATTGGCGAAAAAAGGACGTTTTTCAAATGCGTTTTAAACAGCGCTAAAAGCACTGTCTTAAGTAGTCTGCTCGGCGTCAGACATTGTTGCGTGTTGACATGTTCACCTCAGCAGAAAAACGCGTTTTCACGCCACGCTACCCAGTGACAAGTTTACAAGAACTGCGAGTTTAACCGAAATTTCATGTCCACATTTGCATAAATGGGTCTGTGGGAGGTTTCCCTTAAGCTATATAGGTTCTCACCGATTATTGATCCACAAATGTTGATCGATAATTGTTCAATTTCTGTTCAGACGTTTCAACAAAAATGTATGCAACTTGCAGTTGAAGATGGCGTAGAGCAAAATTATGCTTGCTGTATTTTTACGAAATTCGCATTTGGTAGGAAATGTGAGTTCTGTCTGTCATTTCGTTGTTAATTTATGCTCCCATTGCAGATAGGTTTGGAAATTTGGACTAAATTTGGGTCCAACGAGGTAAATACAGCAGTTGGGAGGACTACATATGCATGGGCGACTGTATTTTATATCGTTTTATTTATTATCCAGTTCATTCAAAAATCTGGCACAGTTGGGTTCATGTCGTGGTGTCGGATGACCTGCTGTAGGAAGATCCTTTCCACCCAGTTTGCCTGAAATGCACTCTTTAGCCTTGACCAACTCCTTGAATGAATGAATCACATGCTTTGTTTTCAATGTTAACAAGTCTAAATGTGGATATGGTTGAAATAATTCTGCCCAAAAGATGAACGAGACGAATTCAAGTTTGGCTTGGATTTTCATGTTACAGTATGTCATCCATTAGTGGGTCCGTGCTGGACCTTGACCATAGACTGACAATGAACTTTCACCATTGCAAACTAAGAGCCACTTGACAGCACTCTGATGCTCTCCTCAATCGAATGAGTCATGGAAGTTGGTCAAACATTGCGGATTTTGACAATGGCTTTGACTTGAGTTTCAAACTTGTTGCTAATTAAGGGTTGGAATAAAACTGCATGCTGCATATTAGATGTAGCGAGGTTTTCCAGTAGCATCACATTTACATTGCCAATTTGCCATACGTTTACAGGGTGTTCCACTGATATTTAGCAAACGAAACCGTAGATTAAACCTACTGTACATATTAGCTGTTTGTAGGCTAATGCTATGTATTAATTATATGGAACAGATGGTTAAATGAAGTATCCTGCGGAGTTCAGCCTTTCATCAACTTGCTGCCATACAGCTCGAGTTCTAGTCATGAATATTTAGGAGAAAAAAATCGATTAAATTATTTTTAACGCTTAAAAATCCGAAAGCAAAATCGAAAAGCACGTTGTAAAGAATGGGAAGGAAAAACTTGCCACCCTCGTTTGATAGACGGTGAAAACTAGAAAATTAAGGTCGGAAAAGCATGCTGAGAGATTTAATGTCGTATTGAGTCAGTTTGAACATTAAATCTACTTGATGTATTCTTGAAAAAAATAACAATGCAGATAGCACCTATAATACCATTGAATGCTTATAAATTCTTTAGTGGAATTATCAATTTACAATGGTTTTAGGAAACTAATACGAAAACATTTTTAACTATAGTCACTGAATGTACAGTATATTAATCTGATTTGGTGCAGGAATACATATCACTAGTTTATTATGGTAATTGGCCATGACTGGTTACCATTTGACATACATTATGCAACATGTCGGGTTAAAATTGTCTTTGTTGGCTCTGTTATATTAATTGAGTTCAGGTTAATAAGTATGACTTCCAGGAAATTTCTTCAAATAGCCATTTTATCTGATTTCATACTTGAGAATCCCGTTACTAATTACTCGTATTTTTGGAAGAAGTTATAATGCTTTTGCAAATACCGACTTGCGGATAATTAAGAAATGGTGCATGGTTTATGGCTTCCGTTATGCCTACGCAGCGTGCGACTATGACGTCACTGTTACCGCATGACTTCGCATCCACCCTGACTACAAGACGATGTTGCACCAATCAATTGCTGGTCTAAGCACGCGCATGAATAATTATTCATTAAGAAAGAATTAAGACATCCTGCCGCAACCGACTTACGTGTCGACAATGTGGCATACATGTACGTGCCACAGTTTCATTTTCTTCTAGTTTCCTTTCCTTTCGCCCTATGTATCCTCTAGAATTCTGTATTACGAATTACTATATTGGGAATGACATTCAACTTTTACAAATATCCTATAGTGGTGGGCGGACAATATTTCCGGTAATTGAAAAATCATGTGAGATCAGCAAGAATGTAATCTGCTGCAAAGTATAGCTTCAGTCTGATGGCGGCCATATTGTATTGCCATACTTCCTGATATTTGCCATTTAATCAGAAGTTAAACAGTAAACGCCTTGCTTTGTTCTGAGATTCATTCTTGCTTGCTACATTTGTAGTCAATATTGGTTGTCCTGTTTTGGCTTGCTATAGTTCTTCTTTGTCATTGTTTGGGTGCTATTTTGCTTTGCATTGCGTCCTTAATCCCCATAACCAACCAACCAACACTGTACGTGTAGAATTTTCGATACTTGTATCAGAATTAAGGCGAAGGTCAAAGCTTTAGACGTCATATGGGAGGGTCTGAGTTTATGGGGTTGAGAACGTGCACGTGTCTCCACATTAGCACACGAAAATTAATATTAATGAGTGTTTGTGCTTTTAATTTTTATGACCTATAGGCCTAATTATGTTCCAAAATTGGCTTAATTAGACTTAAATTTCGACACTCACTTGCAGAGGATCAATACGTGGTTCATCCGTGAAATATCCAATCAATATAATTGCCTAAATTTGCGTCATTTTATTCGAATCAATTAATTGGCGAAATTAATTCGCCGCTGCCTGTGTAACGCATCAATATTTGATCGTCCGTTAATTCGCCAACCTTGCGTTTTTCGCTAGTGTTCTGTCAAAATAAATCTAGCTCCTCCCATCGATTAATAATTTCTCGATTAAAAAATCACTTTCTTCCCGTGCTTCAGCTGGCTCTATCCCCTTCTCTTTACATATAGATGTCTATATTATTAAAGGAGGGCTGTTAAATAATCGGTAAATTGTCTTCCATGTAAATGGGCTTCTTAACGTTGAAGGCATTTTTCATGCTAGGAAGGAGAATGAAAAAATCAACAAGGCAGAATGGCTCTATACGACTTCATTTCTTCCTTAACGCTAAGTTAGGCATTAATTTGCATAAGGAGGACTACTAAAATCATTGGCGCGAAAACAATGAGAAAAGACAAGATCATTTTATGAAACGCTCACCAACTATAAACTTTACGCTGCCTCGGTTGCGAGAAAGCCATTGTGGCCGCACATATTATATGACGTCATTAGAAACACTCATTAGGCTTAGATAGGAGAGGCTAGAACGGGATAGCGATTTATGAACGCAGTTTGAACACGTTCTAAAGAGTTGAACGCTTTCCATCCTGGATTTCACTGTATGATCCAAGGATTTTAAGTTAGATGGATTTTTGCTTCACTACAAAATAGTCCCTGCTACTTCACTGCTCCAGCATAACACTTATCGTGGGCTTCTCCTAATGACTCGTAGGCGGGCTGTGATTGCCTACGGTTAGGGCAGATAAGTAAATAAAGTACATTTTTAGGTTAGTTTAGATTATATATGTTTGGTTAGTATACATGAGTATAAACACAAATAAGGCGTAGAAAACTACTTTTTTTCAGGTGCAACCTTTCATAATGAGGTATAACTGGAATTCGATAAAATCCGACATCGATGCTTCTATTAAATTAAAAGAAAGGTCCATAGGACATCCTTAAGCTTCAAAAAATTCACAATAATGATGGTGGGCGACACCCCCCTACCACATTGTATTTACTGATTGTCGGGTACTGAGTTGAATTTAATTGAATTAAAGGTGGTAACAGGCGCATATCGTTTGAATCTATTTTCACCAGACGCACGCATGTTTCGAAATCGGGTCCAGGCCGCAGTATCGAATGCATTTTTTCTACGTTTACGGTCACCAAGAAACACATCATTTTTATACATGTACATGTAGAATCTAACGTCTGTTAGTCTAGAGAATTCAGTTAAAATGATTTAGAAAAGGTCCAAACGGAAAGAAGTTAAACCAGTTAACCAGCAAGCAAGTTAAGTTAAATAAAACGTTCTATACAACACAACAAAATAGCATCAAAAATCAACAAAAACACATAATATGGACATGTTGGGTTGACATTTACATTTGGAGCAGGGGCTATTCTGTAGTATAGCACTGAGTTCGTTTTGATTTTCATGCTTATTCCAACGTTAAGCCCTGTCTACACCTGGCAAACATTTCCTGGACACATGGTTACGGAACGTGTTTCCTCAAAATGTTTCCAAATTTCTAGCATATGAAACAAATTTGTGGAAACAGGCTGTTTCTGCAAACATTTCCTTTGTTTGCTAGTAATGTAGTCATGTTTCCCGAGAAACATGTTTTTTGCAAAATGTTTTACATGTTACAGCCTATTTTAGAATTTTTTGATGCCTGAGCACACTGCATACTCACAACTGCTACTTCCTCCTATGGGAACGTGGCACTTAACTCCAACAATTTAAGCTAGATTAAATGGCGTTAAAAATGCGCTCTTTAAGGATTAGAACACGAGGGAATTAATTAGTCCCACAATGGTGAGTCCTAAGCCGCGTGACAGAGAGCCTTTGGGGATCGATGTCAAGGCTTCTGTGGATTTTCAATGAATTGGGTTCGAATTTGGCACTTCAGGGGCTTGCTAACTTTGGAACTTCCCATCCTCATAGCACTTGTATGCCAAATATGCACATAGGCGTTAACCCCCCTATAAAATAGCGTTTCTCATTAGTGCCTGTCTCTGAAGTGAGAACGTGAGAAGGGAGGGGTGGCTTGACCAATCTCTGGTCATTCGTGATTCATCCAATGCAAAATGCACTGTGGGCGAGGGGACAAGTTGGTCACCTTTTTTGACAGGCATTGATGGATTTATTGCCTGTTGTTTTCTCCTGCTTTCTGATAAAGGATGCATTTTTGAAGCCTTTCAGATTTCCCTCATTTGCCCCAGCTTTTATCTCCAGCCTTGCCGGAAATTGTTTTTGGACTCATTTCGATTGGTCTCGTGTTATGTGTAACAGCGAACCAATTCCAACTCCGAATTAAGGGTCTGGTCCGTGCGCCTTGACCAACGGTCAACAGCTTGCTGCTTATCGCTTTTGGCAATCAGAATTATTCGCACCGAATTTAGATAAGACGAGCTATCGAGTGTCTTGGATGGCAAGATTGCAAGCGTTAAAATCATGCAGGCCTGATTACGCCATTTTTTATTGGCGCAACAATGCCCTTTGATGAACTCGCGTTATTAAGCTATTAACCTGCGTTTGGGCCTCGCATTGTAGTGTGCTGTTGATCCAGGAGTTCAATAAACCATCTTTCAGGTCCATTGTTATCGCCACGTCTGTACTTATAAGGTTTTGTTTGTCAATGTTATAAAATCGTGTGAAGTTTCCGAACGAATATGTCACAAGTTTACAAAATCAAAAATTTCGTGCATTTTCCAAACGAATGTTTCACAAGTTTACAAAATCAAACTCAAAATTTTTGTGAATTTTCCAAACGGGTATGTCACAAGTTTAAAAAATCAAAAGCAAAAAAAATTGTGAATTTTCCTAATTAATATATATCAACTTTACAAAATCAAAAATGTTGTGAAATTACCAAACGAATATGTCACAGATTTCAAAATCAAAATTTTTGTCAATTTTCTAAACGAATGTCTCAAGTTTACAAACATTGTTCAACTTCTGTTTGTCTGAAGGCTACGGCCTGCAATTATAAGTAAGAGTAAATAAAGGAATTAAAAAAACCGTATGCAGAATGCGGTGGGGTCGTATAATGATTTGTATACATGTATACAGTAGATGTTTACACACTGTGTCTACATGTATCATGTTTATTACAGTATCCTATTGCACAAGCTGGCTGCATGCCTATGCGATCAAAAGAACATTGCTTCTGTTCAATCTGTTATATGTGCACTGCTGACTCCATCTTGTTTTCATTTCGCAAACACCAGTTTGTCAAAATGGGATTTGTGTTCAACGTGGTAGCAACATTGTGCTTAAAAAACTGGATACGGAACGCACTGAAGCAAAAATGTCATGTTGACAGGGAAAGTGCAAATTTTCTGGGAAGTGGAGGCGTGAGAGAGTGACACGGGACATGGCAGAACATGAAAACCTATGGATATGAGTTGGCATTTTCGCCCCCTAGCTGGAGCATAACATTGTTAATGCGAGAAATGCCAGAATTTAGCATTATTTTTCTTCATGGTGTGTTGACATTCCATAACCAGATCCAATTATTAAAATGGCTAAATTTTGTTTATTTTTAGTTACCTGAAACAGGCGAATGAAGTGGCGAATGATCACGTAGCATGCTGTTAATTACGTCATAAGCAGTTGACAACACCGATCCTGTATTCAGGTAAGACAAATAATACTGACAGTGATATTGATGCAAGTACACATCGTATAAAGGCTAAGGGACTTCGTAAATAATATGGCCCGAATTATGCATGCATTTAACTGGGTTCATGATGGTGTGATGGAGAACCTCCATTATAGTGAAGTTCCATTGTAGTGTACCGGTTAAGTCGGTGCATGCACTTTAGTTAAAATAAGCTAATGACCTGCCTGCCATGCAGTACAAATTGGTTTCATTTTACGCTCATCGAGGATGTTTTCTACAGTATATAGTTGGTAGGCTTACTGTTTGAACCCCGCATGTCTGCCCTACATCTGACCCCAACATTTTGGCTGGCTAAGTAACTTGAGAAACTTAATGCTTGTTTGGTATGAAGGACATTAATGGCTAAAGGAAATTAATGGCTGTTTGCCCCGGGTCTGACCCCACGCCTAGACATTTTTGGTTTAGCTGCATGTTTATTGATTTTAAGAAACAATGGAGGGGTGCGAATTTAATGGGTGTATTTGGGGATTCTTTTGGGATGTTTTTTCATGATGTTATATATTCAGACCGCTGCTTGATTTTAAGTTGAATGGTTGTAAGTTTTGGATTGTGCCAAGTTTTTGAAGAATAAGTAAACGGTTAACTAAGTTTTGATGTGAATTATTTCGTCAATTT
>JAQGAF010001398.1:0-31355 GCA_034687865.1 Kryphioiulus occultus
GCATGCAAGAAATAAGACCAATAGTATGGATCCGAGTGGGCTCGGAGTTCCATAAGTGGATTGGAATGGCAGGTTCTGCCACCGAGGTGGTTTCGTTTAAAGATTCCTTCCACCAAATTAGAATTTGCAGGCAAAGAAATTTTTTCTAAAAGACTCATGCATTGAGCTTCCCATCTCGATCGCAGCGTATCCCATTGCAGGGACTTTAACGCAACTTGGCTTAAAATTTTGATTTTTAAATCTACTGGAAATAATGGATTTAGTAAAGGCTCCAGAAAAGGTTTTTCAGCAATATTAAAAAGAAAGGAAACACTGATGGCAATAAAAAAAAATTCACCAATTCTTTTTAATGTGTTTTGTAAAAACAGTTCAGAACCACATACTGTAGCTTTACCCGCAATTTCCATACACCAATTTGTGAGAATAACAAATTGGAAGCGCCACAGGGGAAGTTTTTAGAAAAATCAGATAGTCAGTGATGAATCTAAAGCCAATAATTCTCTTCAAAATTTCTTTGGTAATATTGGCCCACTCCCAATCTGAGCATCCGTACCATTCGCTACTCTGTGCACTTGATGCAATGATGCAAGTGCTTAGTTTGCTTATAGGTTAATCCAGCCCTGCAGACACCAGTTCGAATACACACAAGATGGCTTATCTTTAAGTCGGGTTTAATTAGCAAAAATTCCACTGTACATTAACAATCTTCGTAATGAACGCTATATATAATACAAGTGATCCACGCGAAGCAGATAAACTATAGCGCGAATTTCAATTAAGGGCTAAATGGGTCGTAGAAATTCCGCCTCCGCGCATATACATAAACCACATTTACACAATTTCATGAATTGGAAAACGAAAATCGAGTCGCTGTTTGATAAACGAAAAATATGAACGAACAGCATTTCATAAATACCTAAAACGCACATACATAATGATACGAACGTCATTGTTCTGTGTAGCTATTGCCATCGATGTATAACAACAACTCTTTAGTGCGTACACACACATCTAGCCCCAAATATCAAAACCAGCCATTGCCAAAAACGCCATTGGGAATCCTACGTGCGCAATATATATTTGATAACGACACGATTTGACAATTAATCGTACTAGTGAAGCTATTTAGATTTATTCAGATTAATTTTGAATTTTCATAAACAGAAACTGAGGCAACGTTGTGGTTTCTTTCAGATAATAAATAAAAGCATAGGAATGAGGTGCTTCCACCTTAATGACCTTCTTTACGGACACCCCCCGACTAGAAATGTCATCGTGTCGGGTGCCACAAAAGAAGTGCATTTAGCATTTTTTTTCGAAAACGTCGACTTTACGCAAATAGCACAGTTATAGTGAAACTCCACTTAACGAGTGATCATAATGAGGCATTTGACACACCTCGGATTGTCAATGCGCCATTTTTACCAAGAGACACGTAGAAACGTTACGGGGTGACAACATGTACATGTATGTTGGTACAGAAATCTTATTAAATCTTTATCAATTTAACACAAAAACTTGTTAATTATAGAGCGAGAGTCAGCAAATTTTTGATAAAAAAGTTGTGATAATTAGCCACAGAAATCGAAAATTTCGCATCCTTTTTGAGCGATTTGCACCAATACCGAGATTAGTGTAGCAGTTTCTGTATCTCTGATTACACTAACCGCTGTTTGGTACAACCGACATTGACTTTTGGCGGCATTTGACGACTGGATTGCATGGGAGTAAATAAAATTTTGTTCGACGGCCAGTTGCACCAAGCCGCGTTTAAGCAAGGCGTTTTAGGCCGCCCGACCGATTTCGTTTATTGGGACAGAATAATGCATAGTTTTAATGTGGACAATTAGCGCCCTATTAAAAAATATCGAACAGCGGATTAACACCAAAACGACTGAGATATCGTAACACGCATAAAGCGATTATGGCGACGTTAATTGATCGCAACATTCAACTTATTTAATTATTTGAACATCCAGCTTGATTCTTAATTTACATTTGAAATGCTAATTTTCGATCGTTTCCAGCAAGTCCAATTACGAATTTAATTTACTATAAAATGAACACGTTACAATTTCAATTCGCCATGCACGCAGCGTTACATTTTCGTCAAATTAACACTCACTCATAAACAATATTTTCTCATCAATAAACAATATCTTGATCATTACCCAAGTTTTTTCAACGAACTTTTGACGTCGGATTTTACAAAAGTCCGATTAGAGTAATCAGCGATTTAAGTCGGGTTTAATCCCAAATTACGCTAATCTCAAAGGCAAGCACGTCAAGACGCCTAATGCAAAAACTCCTAAATGGATACCACATAATTATGTAATAACGGGCAAGCTATATCTAATTAATGTGGACTTGCATTATTCGTTATCACATGATTAATTAGCATTGATTTAGGACAGGTTAGGTGTTTTTGGTCTAATCGACTTTGTCATATACAGTAGGCCTGCTGACGAGACACCAATCTCAGATCACATGATACTCGATTTTAAGTAACAATTCTCCCACAAAATTTAACATTAAATTATATTATTGCTCTGGAGCCAAAATCCAAACAGCATTTTTGCTAATTACTGTTATATACACGTTTTCTCTTCAGTTTATCGCATTTATAGACATGATATAGATTTGAGACATATGTACATATACAAGGACTCCCATTCGGAGGTAAAGTTCAACGATACGGGGCTAATTTGTACAAGGAATTAGATATTTTTTGGGGCATTCAGTTAACGTCACACGAAGAGGAGACGCGATATAAAAATGACAATGTTTTTTCATCATTTACATATGCCTAGATCATGTACACGCGCACACACACACACATAGTACAATTTCATTGAGCCTAATGTTTTATCAGCTTTTCATGCGGGAGTCTGCTCGATTAATTCAACAAATTAAATTTACAAAAAACGAATTATTAATATTCCGAATTAGTCGTGAATTCGATGAAATATACATGTATCAATAACTTTGGCTATATATGTATTAATTGAGCAAAAATAGTTGAGACTAACGATCTGTTATTATAAAAACTATTTACCCGAGGGCGAAAAGTGCGAAGAAAATATCGAAAAATCGTAATAAATTACAAGGTGGCGTTAAATACCAAATAGATTAAATGGATGAAAACGATCTTATAAAAATGAGGTATAGCTTTCGGTAATTAAATTAAGATTGTATTATCCGTGTCTTTGGCTTAAGCTCACACGCAATTGAATACGAAATAAGAACGAACCAATTGCTTCAGGTAAAATAAATTAATAATTAGGTGCAGTATTATAAATATACGACCATGTTAAGAGACGTTTTGGCAAATAAGGATTTATTCTTAAATCAATTGATATGGAAAATAATTAAAGTTTCTAATAGCGATACCTCAAAATTTTTTTTCAAACAATCCAACAATGAACCAGTATAAAAAAATATCAACGGTGGCGTTATTGTTTAGTTTACACTAAAATGTATCGGAAATGAGGAAATGCCTTTATTTAGGAAATCCTCAGCATTTCCTGCTTTTGGATGCGATGCAGGGGCCGGATACTCAAAGTCGCTGCGTGCACGCATCTTTGCGATTAAGCTTTCTATAAATGAACATGTTACCAAAAATAAGTTTTAATCAACTTTTTGTTTTGGTCAAATTTTTCTGACGTCCTGTTAAGAAAAATTCTCCAAATTGCGCCATCCGCTAAGATTTTGGGAACCGTCTGGTCATCCAATTTGAGGAAACAATTTAGATTCTGAACAGGTCCTAAAGTAATATTTTTCACATGTGTTACTTACAAAACACCAAACTTTCTCTTATTTACTTGTATGCCAACAATAAGTTTAGTTGTCTCAAGCAAACAGCCCATAGACCAATGTCTCTTAAAATGGCCCATTTACGATCCTGATGAGGTTAGCTTGTCATGACGTGGTTTTGGTACGTAGTAATATTTTAATGCGCAAAAACTAAATCGTGGGGTTGGAACTCATTGCGACCTTTACGTTAACTGCACACTCATGCCAATTAATACACAAATTCATTAACAACGGACAGACATAAATATAGTTTTGCCTCTATAGCAACTCAGTTATTTTTATAGAAAAAAGGCACCAATATAGTGCAAAGGGATTTTTACACGTTGCCACTCGAAGTCTCGTCTATTTTTCGCCATTTTCTCCACTTATTTTATAACAGATATATAGATATAATCCTTCGCGTATTTACACTCGGCGTTTTTTTTGTTTTGTTTTTTTCTGGGAAAATGTGGCAACGAATGAGTGGAAAAATCTCAATGAATAAGAGCCAGAAATTTTAGGCAAGCTCAGCTTTAACGAGGGAACAGATTAATTAGTCTGGGACAAATAGTGAAATAAATCTCAGTAGCAACCTTGACTGTACCCTTGAGACACACGTATATACTGTATATGGTACACGATTAAGCAAAAAAAAAGAACATACCATAATAAATAATGATTAAGAAAGCGACGCCTGGTTGATTTCATAATTTTTGCGAAAAGAAATCTCTAGAAATTTGCTCAAAGCTACGCATGCAAATAGTACTATTTTTCCTTAATTATTTCGCAAAAAATAATAATAAATAAATTGTGGGTCGTGACGTTATTTCTGACCAGGCCAGGAAGGTCAAATCATAAGAAAAACGCTAAACATCACTCTAAAATTATACGAAATTAAGTGGTGCCAATATATACATATACAGTGTATATATGGAAAGGGCAACCGGTAACAAATTCAAGAATATTCTCATCATCAAAATCAACCTTGTTGAGAGGGCCAGCCCCATTCTTTTGCATTTCTCTCGGCATCCGTTTATTTGCTTTAATTAAAAAAAAATACTGAAAAAATGGCGTCCGAGTGGGGCCTACAGAGACGAAAGCAGCGGTGGGCGAAATTTGAAGAGCGAGATTTGAAAATGAGAAGAGCTTTAGGTGGGCGAAGGTACTCGTAGTACTGAAATTAGATTTTCAAAGGTAGAGACAAAGATGCGAATATGAAAGTATCGAAAAATTCCTTCTTATTTAAATGTTCGTTAGAAGCACGGCGTTGTATCATTGTAGTTGGTGCTGGAGCTACATGTATTTTTGATACCAGATCAAACCCCCAAACTAATAAATAATGGGGAAAACCAGAACCGGAAACACTTGCGTTAGTTTTAGTAAAGAAAGTCAGATTTTCTCAGCGTTTATAATGTGGAAATGCAAGAAATTTGTCGAATTTCTAACGAAAGGAAATACCGATGGTAGGCCCAGAACATTTTCACGATGGACCGCGACGGTGTATTTAGTAGTTTAGAGAAACTACCAATATAATTTTAATCGAATATAATTTTAATCCATCTTATTTTGAAAGATTTGTGAAGTAGGCGGCCTAGTGTAAGAATTTTTTTGGTAATTTCAAATTCCGTCCAGACTCCAGGTTTTGTTTGGAAGCTTCAATGTTTCAAGAAATGACCAACATAATTTGATAATGCTAATTATACTAGATAGCATCAATGATTGAAGCTCAAGAAGCAATTTCTGATTGGTTATATGTATATGCTGTACAGTGGTGGACATAAGTTTCCACTCCCAATTGAGCAAGTAAAATGATTCAAAGGCATCATGATTACATTTGGATTGTTATTAATGCGTTTGGTAAAAAAATATCTCACCCTTGATTAAATAAGGTCACAGACACCGCCGTGGTACCAAATCGTAAAAAATATTCTCAGGTCTACAAAAGGGATATTGCTTACAAAATCAATACAAATTTGACGAATTTAGTATCAAATTAAGGCAGGGCCTTTAAGGCTTCAAAATTCTGGGTATGATTGGGTTTCCTAATAAATAGCACAAAAATAGGAAAATATTTAGCAATTGATATACAAGCGGGGTTAGTAAAGGAGCTTCGAAAATTCAGCACTTCTTTATTGATGGCCGAACACATTCTCCAACTAACGGTTTACGAAGTGCTAATGAGCAATTTTCTTCCAAAAAAGCTAAAAGAAGAGAACATCTATTGCTTAAATTGAAATTTAAACGCAGTTTTATCCGATTGGTTTCCTCTTCAATTAAACTCTTGATCTCAATCGGAGGAACTTAATTCAGTGATTGCACTTCTAAATGGAAACACCAACCCACAGATACATACGCATTGAGGTTCAGCCAAGCCTCGCATTCTTGACCACCACATTTGACAAGGCTTATTTTTCTGCGGGGGAAAAAACCCTGTAACACTAGCCTCCTAAGTGAAATTAGTAACGGGGAAAACTGGGGAAGAAAGCTAATCGAGGTAAATATTACTTAGTACGAAAGTTAATTGAAATTCGGGCGAGTGTCCCGTAATGTGACATCACCATTGCGGCGGTCAAATGTGGCGCTTCTTCGGTTACCTCAAAGAGTGTCCGAAAGGTTACCCACGCCATGTCCATCGGTTCGTTGCTCCAATCCACACCGCTTTTCGACGAAAACGCCGCTAGCCGATCAGCGAAAGATCTTCCCTACTCCAAGGGCATCTTAGATGAAAGAATAAGGTCCATCAGTCAAAGCGCTACAGAGCAGAAGTCAAGAATTGCCGTCCTTGACCGGGCCTCGGGTCGGTTTGTATTCTAGTCCTGGGTCGAACTGCATCAGCACAAACACCTGAAAGAAGAAATTCAAAATTCGTACACAAAGCATTCTAACATATCTTGCATTTTGAGAATGAATAGGGACGTTCAAGTGTTATGTCATCATTTGAGGGGGGAGGGGGCAATAATGGGGAATTTGATCTTTTGTTAAACTACTAGATGGTAAGTGCATAAAAACTCAAGAGGTAAAAAGTTGGGAATTTCATACTTGATCCGTCGGTAATAACGTGAAATCGTCCGGTGGATTCGTAACGACGTAGCGCTTGGACGAGGCATCACACGAAGAGCTCGTATCTCGAAACCGATACAGACCGATACAAAGCAAGCCGTAGCTCCTTAAGGCAGCGACGAACAAATCGCCATATTTACCTCCTTCCTGCAGGGAAAAAAGAAAATGATTCACATTTTTTGCTTGCATTTCAAGTTAATGTAAGCCCGAACGAGGAGTGCTACTTGCCCCATACTGCGCCAGAGGGCCATCGTACAGAGAAATCTGTCCCACCCGACACCGATCCCTGTTGGACAGCGTGTCCGGGGTGCTGTAGCCACCCCTGAGGCCGGCTCCTTCGGCCAATATAAGCTCCAACTCGGGCGTTGCACCCCCGGTGATGAGCGAGCGGATCAACGTCAGAGCATTTTGATTAAAGTAAGTCTAAATGGGTTAGCAATTGGTTCGGTTAGTAAAGCATCATGAGGAGATCCAGGGAATGAAACATCGCAAATGTTAAAAAACCGTTTTGCTGACCGTGCTCATTAGCGAGTCCAAGACACTAACAGCGAACGCAGTGCCGCAGGCAAAGGGCTGCGTCAGGTAGAGTTCTGTGTCTGGATCGTCGTCGTCGTCCTGATCCAGGAACTGGACGTTGGAATCGTTAACTACGTGGGGATATAATTAGTATACGGAGTGATATAATGAGCAAGCCTAAAACCAACCTTCCCTACCTAATTCTGTGATCATCGGCACGTTGGCGCCGTAAACCGAACCTCTCCTTTGTAAAACCAGAGGACTTCCAACGGGCGAAAAAATATCTTGAGTGGCCACATCGGCTATTAGGTCGAAGAGAAGAGAAACCAAGAATGTTATACAAATTGGGAAACAAATGGGCACTAATAACCAAACTAAGGATTTTTCGAGAAATGTGAAATCCTGTGATGTTAATTACGATTCGCTAATAATGGAGAAATTGAGGTTTTCATATTGTTTTTCCTTCAGCTAACTTTCGAAGAAAAATTTATTTGGTATTCTGCTAGGCGCACTAATGTGCCGCTTTGCATTGCCACTACGTTACCTTGATTTAATACTCCTATTGTATCGTCGAATGTCATGGCTTTGATATTGAGAGACGCCAAGATGGCTTCCTTGTCAGCTAAAGTGGGATCATCGTTGCTTGGAATTTTAGCTGATAAAATCACGCACATATCACAGAGATTGACGTTCACTGCCCTTAGATCGGCTCGACTGAGAGGAGATCCCTGCATACACACAATAAAAACTAATTAAGTATTTATCCAGTGAAAGCGAAAATGACAGTAGATAGCTCATTAGCTGAAGAAGCTCTTATCATTACGGTTCTGCATGCTATTATTTCTGACAATTATTTGAAGCTAAAAAGTGCTGGAATGATCCGGCCCCCTGATTGAAGGCAATCACTCAATGCTTCCATGGCATGCTAGATTGCCTTAGGTAAATGCATAAAATAAACTCTCTCTAAATCAATTTAGGTCGAGAGGACGGCTAGCCCTAAGAACCCAATTGTAAAACAACTAAGAAAGCGATACAACACTAACATTTAGCACCGAGATCTTGGGTAAATTCTGCAGCATTTTCCACTCCCTCCTGATGTAGTCCACCGATCCTACGATGACCACATGCTTCAGTTCGTGATAATGAAAATTGCTGGCCCTCAGGGGCATCACAAGATTTCGCAGTCCAATGAGAGGAGAATCCGGATCGGCGAAAAGGCAAACCACCACGTGACCATTCAACACCGTCATGGCAGCTTGGTTTCGATCCTAATATGCAAAAACATCAGAAATAATAACAATAACGACGTCAAACATTACACTGGGTGACCCAAGAACAGTATAAGTGACGCTACAGGAGTTCCCGACCTGTAAGTTATGAAACCAATTACCGACATGACATCATCTCAACTCCTAATACTCACGAGTATGCACTCTTCGATGGGCCTAGCCGGTGACCAGTGAAACATTCCCGTGGAATCGTACTTCATTTCGGTTTTCTCAAAATCGAAATCTTTCCTCTCATCGTCGGCGATATTGACCGGAAGTGCACGATCAGCGGACGGAACCAAAGTCGAGTTACTGCTATTGGATTGACGATTCGTCGGCCTAGAAAGAAAAGCACGATAACCAAGTTAGAAATGCAACTTTGAACTAAGGTATCCACGACAACTTGATGCGAAAATAATGCTGAACAATTGATTCATCGAAGAAAATGAGAAGGAAGAAGGACTGGACGAGGAGGGAGGGCAGGGAAATCCTCCTGAAGAAATTTTTAAAGAAAAAATAATCCAAAATTAGCTCCAAAACGTATCGTTTAACCCGAAAAAAATGTCAAGATTAATAAGGAAACTGAGCATTTGGAATTTAAAAAAGCCAGCCAAGTTTACTTTTAATCTCACTGAAACAGCTTATAATTCAAAGATAAACATGCGAAAACGAAGTCATACCGATTGACCCGAACATCCACAAACATCCTTTAAAGAGGGTCTATATAACTCATTACCTGCAATGATGAAAATTTTGAAAATATCCTTCGATAAGAAATAATACTTACGCGCGTTGCAATTTTTTTCTCAAACGTACACTAATTTCATCGCGGTTTCGTTCCGTGTTCAAACAATTTGTACATTTACATTTACGTTTAAATGTATTAAAAAGATAAATAACAAGGCAGGGTTCCCATTCAAATTCTTAGTCAATTTCCATGACATTTTAAATAAAAAATAAGAAAGATGGATTTTATCCCAAAATTTTATAAAAGATGACGGCTAATCAATTGGTTGATGCAAACTATCTCAATTTCCCTAACATTCCCTGCCATTTTGACGAATTTCGACTAATTCCCTGACTTTCCAGAAAGTGGGATCTCTGCAAGGAAAATGTATTGTTTATTTGTATTACCTGAAACGAAATACGGGTGAAATTATTATACGTTTGGAAGAAACATTTTTGCACGTAAGTATTATCAATACCGAGTTTCTAAATTTTTGTTTTTGCAAGCAAAGTTTATAAAGCTCCCAGGGCGATGGATGGTGCTTCAATCTTCACCAAGGATAGCAACATTTGCCAAGAGATGGCGCCATCGATCGCCCCTAGTTCTCCAGCCCTGTCAGTTTTAGAATAACGCCTCAAAATGTTCTATTCTTTCTTTATCACGTGCTCACATTCTAGAATGCTCAATTTTTCAGAACACTAATAATAGTAAATACAATGGAAGACAATATTCCACTGATCAACGAAAAAAAACCAAATTTCACCTAAATATTATTGTAATTGAGTAAGAAATCTACGATTATAAAAGTGACGATTAGAAGAGGGAAGTGACGTTAGAGATAGAGAGAGAAGCATGCCTTAGTAGCCATTTCCCATGCTGAGTTTCAAAGCCGCGAGCAAACAGGCAAATATCAGCGAGAAACAAGTGGGCCAATGGCATGCAGCATGCCAAACCACTGAAGAAACAGTAAGTGTTTCTAGTGTCCACATCTCCTACATTACTCTTTTCATATAATATATTAGTTTCACATTAGGTCCACACATCTATGTTATGTAGCTGAAAATTTACTGACATTAGTAACGTTACGAACTTGAGACGAAAGCGTGCTTTCCTATATGTATTCCTTTCATTTTTGCAATCGATATTTGCCTCTGGTTTACTATACATGTATTTGGTAACGAAGAAAATAGCTCAAAACAATTTCTATAGTGTCTAGAAGTCTATTTTTTAATACAATTTTGAATCCTCATTGGTTACCTTTTGTCAAAACGTGTAGTACAAACACTACATGTATATTCAACATCAATAGTCTCAAGAAAAAGTAAACAAACACTAAGTTCACAGCAAAGAAACTTTCAACAAAATATATTCGCGTTATTCTTTTTAGGCACGAAAGCTGTGTAAATTCTGTAATTTTGGCAGCTTTCCTGGATCAGGTAAATAAGTAGTATTAATCATACAGGAGGAAGTTTAAATTTAGCAAATACAACTTAATCTAAGCTTAGGAGGGTTGGAGTGATAAATTCTAATCCGAAGCTAAATAGATTTTACTAGCCCACATTAAAAGTAATACATTGCAGCGCTGTGATCCAAACATTAGAATCCTATCAAAAAAAGCATCGTGAAATTTATCGTTTGCCTCAATCAATACATGAGACAGAAATATTCATAAGGAAACTGCAAATTTAGATTAGTTTTTTTAAACTCATTATTAATTTCTTCCGCATTATTTTGTGATTTTTGTGTTGACCACTAATTATCCATGTAAGCTTATAATGTATAACTAACTTGTTGAATTTCCCTAACTTTTATTTGTCATTTCAATTTTCCTGAGTTTTCCAGGTTTTCAGGTGTGGGGGAACCCTGAAACGCTAACTTCGTTTTCAATTTACCTTTAACAAATGCATTACTTTTGACATGAGGCGGTCCTAAAAGTTCACCAGTGCTACCGCTCGATGCCTTTTCTGCAAGCGACCTTTTCTCTTTGATATAAAAACGCTAACATCCTTTGTTATTCAGTGGTTGCTCGTAAATGGTGTTTCATTTTGTGCTGCAGGTGTCATTGTGAGAAAGAGGAAGTGAAGCACAAAGCGAGAAGAGGAGACAAAAAGCCATGAGAATGAGAGGTGTGGAGGACTAGGAGGAGAAGGGGGGAGGCTGATGACGAAATAATAAATCGAAGAAGAGGAGTAGGAGTAGGAAAAGGAGAAAACAGTAGTGAATTCAAAGCCAAAAATAGGGGAAGAAGAGGCCTACATGAGCTTTTTTACTTCATAGGCAAGGTGATAGCCTGCATAGTGGTCGGGGCCGGGCTTCCGAGGTTGGCCCCCCTGCGGCGTGCCAGAAACAGGACTGGAATGAGACAGTAGATAGAAGGGTTTGTGATATTGACAACAGGCCATACACAGACACATTCAAACGACCAAGAACACCGAAACGGAAAATAAAATTTAAACGAAAATAATCGGATAATTCAAACAGTTGTGGTATAAATCATATTTTGGTGTGCTCTGTCTGCATCTTGTGACTGTTTGGTGGGCCCTACAATGTTTCTAAGTCTGACAGCCTGTACCCAGCATCTTATTTTTGAGATGCTGGACCCTTCAGATGTCTGGAACCCTGCCGCAGGGTTCCAGAATTTGGCAGAATTTGATTTTAGGGTAATTTGTTCAGCTTCAATCACATTTGCCACGAGGGAGGGTCTACGATGAATTTTTGGATAGGCCAATGTAATCAGAAGCATCCCTGCGATGCCTATAATTTCGTGTAGACCGCATAGAGGGAGCAAATGGGCTTATTTAGTGGAGGCATTCTAGACTGTTAATGAACTCCAGTTAAATCATTCATTGCATTCCTTCCAGTCATCAATAACTAACAGGCAAACAGTTTCTGATGCTCTTTAATAATTCATCGATGGCCAAATCGCAGAAATGAGAAATCCTCGAAAAATCTAGAACCGTATTCACTTTTACGATTTAGTTAAGCTAATGTAATAGTGGTTAACATTATGGTAAATAAAAAGCCTGCATCTAGTGCTTTTTCAATTAACCGAACTAATAAGTTGCTATCTTTTCATTACAGGATGTCTACTGAACAGTAATTTAATTTTTCCAGTAAATTTGCAGGATTTTCCAATAGAATACATTCATTTTTTTCAAACATATTTGTACGAAATGTTTAGAAAAAACTGTCACAAATGATGGATTCATCTCGTGTCTTTAAAAAATTAGTAATATTGAAAATTAAGGGACCGCCTTAAGCAAAATTTTTGAAAAACTGGAATAACGGATTGTGAGCGTCACAGGTTAAAAAAAATTCCAGTATATTTCCAGGTTTTGAAGGATTTCCAGCCCAGTAGATATCCTGTTCGATTGTTCGACATTGAAACAATTGGCAAAAAAGGATTGGTAGTGGATAAAAAATCAAATTTAATTTAGAAAACTTCGAATAAAATGATAGATACTCTTATATTAGCGGAGGAGAGCAATAGACGTCGCATCTTGCCATGTGTCAAAAAAGCGTTTGGGTTTAGTTGCCCTTGTCAGTTGGGCTCTGGTGACGTTGATTAAATTGAATCGAATTAAAAAGAACGGATTATAATACTTGGAAATAAGTGTTTCGTGGTATTATGAAGGAAATAAAGCATGCATTTAGTAGTAAAAATGCAAAGGTTGTGTCGAAAATAGGACAATCACAAAATGGCATAGCAATAATTCAATTAATGTCACCATTAATTGTAATTATCAATATGTACGAATGCGATGGTGTACTTACCTGGGTTTCCTACCCATCGGGGAATTCACGGGTGACGAATTTTTTTCCAGCCGGTTTGGATTGTTATTGGGGTTTCGAGGTTTAGGAGGCGGTTTGGAGTTGACCAGAGCCGTCTTTTCACTCGTTTGAGTATGCCCATGAACTAGGTAAAAACAAAAGATGTTCAAAAATTGCAAAAGTTGAGTGAAACTAAAAAAATCGAAAAATTTTGAAGGGAGAAGGCAAAGTTGACACGAGTTTAACCTTTGCATTCACCCCGATTGGACAAAACTAAAAGCGAAACCAAAAAGAAATTAATTAAAAATAGACTAACTTCGTAGGAGCACAATGACACGAACTAACTATTAACTAGGCTACATTACAACCAACATACTACGAACAGGCGAACTGAAAGTATTTCCGAGTCCACTATTAGAAATTATAAGTATTCAAAACACTGATCATCACTAGGAGTTAACGAAAATGGGGAACTGCGTTAGTTTGATTAGGCCGCCGCCATACTTGATGGGTTTGGCATTTAAACACTATTTCATCTAGCATCGTTCCCCATTCAGTTATACGATTAAGACAGTGTGAAAAACAACGAAATAAAGTAAAATTAAGATGAAACGACTATAACAAACGCAGGTATGATGGGGAATAAGGCATTTTTGGTTGACCACTGTATATAAACACGTATGAATCATGCTCGGATACTGAAGTGACATGTTAGACTGACGGAAAAGTGAAAGAAATATAGTCGAAAATATACCATAGAAAAAGGCGAAAAGATAAGAAGGATGATATATTTGTGCAAGAAATTTGAGGAAGTAGGAAAATGATATAGGCGATGTATAGCGAAGGAGTTTTAAGAAAGATAATAGCGATGGGAAAAAAAAGTTCGTCAGATAATACATTGCAATTAGCGAGATTAAATAACGAAAAAAGTGAACGAGTAGACTCGATCGAAATCGATAATAGTTTGTAAAAGTTTTAGGATATAATGACAAAAAACGATTATTAAATTTGTGCAAATGTTTAAAAAGTAATGAAGAAGGTGGGTAAAATCGATGTCATGGTGCAATTATGACAGAATAACACGATTAGGAGAAGTGAAAAACGTGAAAAATTCCTTTCTGAATGAAAAAAAATGTAATACGGAAGATTCGATCCCAACTTACTGCCATCTTCATTTTCCTTTCCTATCTCGGCTAGTAAATGGAAAAAGAAACCAGCATCAGCTGAACACAGCACTTTGCTCATTAAAAATAATTATGTGCTGTTCTGCATATGTATTTATGATGTAGAGAGATATAAACAGATTTATTTAGTGAAATGGGAATGTGAAATTCGGACTGGGAATGAAAAATAACAGGTGACGAAAACGTGCATTTGTCACCTACTACTGTACATGTAGGTATGTATTTGCCTAAAGGACGAAGCTGTATTTCTAAATTAATCTAAAGACTAAGGACATATAATCATATTTAAGGGGGTCCTTAAGGGCTAAATCGAGCAGTTTTCGTGCATCTTTAGTATGCGTACTATTCCTATCTAATAAATCCTAGGTACGTGTAACTGAGAAGAACAATATATTTATCAAAGCACATGTAAGCACTTTAACTGCCATGGGCTTTTAGATCGCCCTATGCAACGAATCAATGACCAATGCAAAAACAGTAACATAATTTTTAAGTTTTTAATATAATTGCTACACTAATTTGGAAATGTTAACTTACTGGGCCAAATTCAAATCTGATCTTTTTATATTTTAAGCAGATTAAAAACAGCGAAGCAACGTAGTCTGTCACGCTGCCATGAAGTAAACTACGACATGGTTTTTGTTGCATAATTAAATTGATCCCATAACGACATCCAGTCCCGACTGGTGTTTAAATTTAGCTTAAATATTCCAAAATGCTACATCCTTTTTTACCTTATTCTAAAACATGGGCATGTAAAATTACAGTTACATTTTTAATGAAATTATGATTTTACACGCAAAGCAGAAAATACGTTGCTTTTTTATTGCTTCTGCTTAATAACGCAAACAGTTAATACAGAGCGTTACTTGAGCACTATACCTAGTCTAATATTTTGCGTAGTTTTGTACAAAAAACTATTGTACAACTTACCAAAATGGTAAGAACTTTAAAATAGAAGTCCTGTAATACAGGGTGTCTATATATTAATCACCTTGTTACGGGCCTAACTGCATTCGTTCCATGGTAGGTGAGTAACTTATGGACACCGAATTCAATGAATACACTGCACGAACTTTGCCTTATAAGTGAAATCTTAGAAATCTTGAAGCTCATTGTGTGTGTTTCTTGTAAAGTGTGAGTGTATGTGTAAATATTTCAAGATGAAGCCTGTATGAAAAATGCAATCAAGAACATTCAAGTTCAATATAAATGCACATCAAATTAGAAAAAAATCATTTCAGTAAAAGTTTTAGTGAGTGAAATGGCTATAAAGTGCGTTGATTATCATTCTCAATATAAGATGCGCGGGTTTTCCATTTCACCATAATTTCATCGGAAATTTTTTAAAAATATACTAAGTTCGTTGATGTGCATCTAAAAAGGTCGGTTTCATATAAAAAAGGAGGCTTGATTTTTTCTACCTCTTAACTTGACTCGCTTGGGAAGTTCAGGTGGTGTGAATGTTGGGAAATGGTATGAAGGTTCAGAATCTGAAAATAGAATGATCCCAGCGAGTCAGACCAAGAATGGTAGAAAGTTATATTTAGAGACAGTTTCGTAGAAAGAAAGATATAGGGAAGTATATAGAGAGCTTAGGGGAAGGGGGAGAAAACGATAAAATGGGGACAAAACACGAAAATATCCTTCGAGAACGAAATGAAAAACGATACTAGTTTCGTAGAAAACAACAACATGCTTGAATGTTTCAAACTTTGGGAAATAAAAATAATGCAGAAACGTTGGTGGGTGTCCACCTTTAGTACACAAATCGCCATTCACTAACCAGGGCACATCCACACAAAATTGTTCGTTAATCGAATAAAAATTTAGCATTAACTTTTGAGCAAGTTTTAAAAAAGGCATCAAATACTAAAAATGCCAGATCCGGAAGATAGTAAAAAATTTAAAATTATATAGTTCAGCGCCACTAGCTGCGTATGAGACTTGCCCCTCCAAGATGGCCGCTTTTGTAGTGTTAATCATCCAAAAGCGGTCATCCTGAAAAAATCAAAGTCAAAAATCTTGCACAACGCTAGGAGGCGCTGAATCTGTGCTTTATTTTTTGGATAGAAATCCAATTTGTTGTAAGGATATTTGGGAAAAGCCAATAATTGAAATTGTATAAAAATAGACTTATTAAGTATAAAAGCTCAATTTATCGCGCATGACAAGTTGATTTCTTCCGAATGTTTTAACGTTTAAGAAGGTAACCAAAAATGGATTTGAAATAATTTTCAACGAACAAACACGGATGCCTGAAAAGTTGATTTTCCTTGAAAATAAAAAAGAAGGAAGTAAAAAAAATCGCAAGTTGATTTTCCCTTGCTTTCAAATTAAAAATGGTGATGCCACTATGCAAATATCACTTTAAATAACTAAGGAATACCTCAAGGTATCAGAAAAAAACATTTTATGGAGGAATATAGACTACAAAATAAGCAAAAAGTACTATAACGAAAAGACAAATTCATGCTAAAGTTTAGTTTTAAATAAATTCACTCGAGGCAGATATTGTTTACAATTTTTCATGTGAAACTTACTGTTGCATTTTATATAAAAATATATATAGTGGAAAAAATGTGTATATAAAACTGAATATTGATTTGCTTTCTCTTACCTATATCACAAGCCTTGCATTTATTATTTACGCCTATAATTAAAATGGACATTAAATGTGTTATGAGTAATTTCTGACATTTTTACAGAGATTTCGAAATAGCGGTGAGAAATATGGAAAGTATATTTCAAATTCATTAAAATTCCCATTAGCTTGACCTAATAAGCGAATTAAAAATCGAATAGCGTTGAAGAAATAATGGTAAAACGTTCTGCAAAAACTGCATCACAAATCCATTGGCGTGATAAATGTGCGAAAAGTCGATAAAAGGAACCGAAAATTGTCGATTGATCAACGAAAAAAGTAGCGGTGTTCAAATATCGGACATGTTTGTCAATTTTGCAGAAAATGCACCAAAAGCGCATGCGCGGTCTAATTTAAAACGTCTGAAAAAGTGTGTCGAGTGTTCATATTTTAGATGAAATATGAGAAAAACATTGTGAGACAAAAGGGAAAAATGTCCCGTTGCAAATGTGAAATTATTTTGAAAATGTAAGAAACAACACGCTGAATTCTATGAAAAAGTCGTGTTTTCGGTAAATATACATATGGAATAAGTGAGTGTTTATGTGCTATATTTCATGGCAATATTTCAGGAGATTCAGTTTGACAGTGGCACAAGTCATCGTGCAAACAAAGAAACCAAAAAAACATTCAAAAATTGGTTCTTAGCATTTCGGTGGCCGAAGGCAAGAAGTGCTTCATAGTGAAATAAGTGTAAATAGGAAGAAAAATAGGTGAGAAAATAGCGATAGAAAATATGCAGGGCAGAGGTGAGAGAGCATATCGTGCCGATTCAGGAGGTACAAAATTGGGCAGGAAGTAAGAGACATCGAAATGACGTCACATGCAACATGCATCACACGCAATCAAGTACAAAAATTGCCCTCACACTAAATCAAACAATTCGATTAACATGGACAACACAATTGGATTCAAAATGTGGTTTATGTTGAATTAAAACCTGTTTAAAAGAACATTGTTGACATGGGTGGGAAACAAATTCCCGGGGTCCCCCATGACCACACAACGTAATGGTGGGTTCCCAGGGTAGGTAATGAAAACATGTTGAACAGGGGCAACCAAACTCGACAATTTAGTTGAATGTGGTTACCCATTTCAACTCCTAACCCCTTGAAGGCAGACAAACACTCACTACCAACTTGTTAAGTGTGGTTGCCCGCTTAAGGGTAAGCAACCCCTTGAGGGCAGCAATCACACAGAGCAGAGGAGTTTGCAATGGTTGCCAGCGCCAGGGTGAGGTGAGGGGAAATATGCAAAGATGAGTTGGGACAGAAATGACCCCAAAAGTCGCTACTAGGTGGCGCCACGGGAGCAAGTCAGCAACAGGAATAGCTCCGTTACAAAATTTCAAATGTTACTCCAGCGCCATCTAGTCCGAAAACGATGTCCCCAAATTGGTTTGTTCGAAATAAAGGTTAATTGGATGTGATGTGACCACGCTCGTCAATGTTGAAACGAACAAGAAATGTGACGTCTGTATCTTTCGTTCCGTCGGGCGTCATGTTTTTATGATAGCACTTCATTTTTTTTGACATCTTTCTTTCGTTTTCTTGAATTTTTGTTGTTGGAAATTTTGACGTAACTGTGTAAGTGATAATGGGAGAGAGAAGCTCATTGAAAACGGGTTGTGGAAATGGAAGTGAAAACGATCACGAGTAAATCGAAGTTGCCATGCCTTGGACGAAAGGAAAAAAAATATCGATTTTTTTGGAAGAAACTGTGCTGCTGTTAAATTATAGAGTCGTTAGGAAAACCCAAAAACGAAAACGTCTGCTGCCCGACAAAACGAGAAAATGCGTGTTTGTGATGTCACCAGCCAATTCGCCTTCGTTTGCGTATGTGTTCACTTTAAATGAGAAAGAAAAAACAAGTGGTTTGGCGTTTCGTTTCTTATGTACAGAGAAATTCGAAATTTTTCGACGTGGAACAATTTGGGCAATTAGGGCAATTTGGGAGCCCTCCGGCGAGCTTTCGGAGAAATGATGCCCAAAATGGCGATGTGACTATTGATTTATCGTCGTGTTGTTCTAGCTCTTTTTCCACTAAAAAACAACGAAAAAATGAGGCCAGTAGTCTCATCTTCGCCATTTCAAGAGGATCACTCTGGTTGAATAAAACGATGAGGGGCGCCACAAAACAATCTACACATTTCAAATCAATATTAATGAATTATGAAATAACTACCGAGTAATAATTAATTATATGCACAGGGTCCCTGACTAGAAAAATACCAAATTGCACTTAAAGTATGACATTGTATTATGTCTTGTATTATTATTCCATTGGTTGGTTTATGATTGAATCGTTTTTTGCGTTCAGTATTTCGCTGTGTTTTTGATGTAGGCGTTCAGGCACCAGGCTAGACGTCCTAATGGGCGTAAGAGCTTGGTCAAACAAAGCAAATGCTCGTTGAACTTCTCTAAATGTGGCGATAAAAAACAACAGAATGCCAGAATGCAGAATAACAAAGTCCAACAAAACGAGTAAACAAAATATAACGATTTTCTGCCAGCAGTGCAGTTAAATTTATCGTGACGATAAGTAATACAAAACCTGGTCGACTCAGCATTTCTGCAGGCCTAAGTATTCAATTGTTTCTCTTAAAAATAAAATGCGAAATGGGTCGTTCTAAGGACAATGCCCTTTGTTCCTTACTTTCAACTAATCAAAGAGCACCGCACCATAAAGCAATGCTTTTATTAGAATACATTAAGGACAGGGCCCAGACATGGCTAAGAAAACACCCCTTAGTGAACGCGCCCCCAATTTTCTCAAAAATGATAATATTATCAAATTTTAGATTCGGGCCACTTCGCCATTACAAGGCCACACGTTCTCGAAAGCTGACCGGTGGGCAGTCGACTGACCCAGCGGGACATCAACGAGGAGGTGGGGGTGAACAACACCGAACATAAAAATGATTCATATAAATTCGATATATATTTTATACATACTTGCCCTACCGACAAGCTGAACAGCACGAACACCCTTCCTAAAAAGCGCCACTGCAGCGAAAAACACAAAAACAGTGGAAGAGATGAAGGATGGGCGGGGGAAGAGAACACGAAAACAAACGGGAGAAACTATTAGTAGAAGAAACGATTAGTGAACAGGACATTCGCTCACTGACCAATCCTACGTCATCGAATCGCGATGGGTGGGCAAGGAATCGGACACATACCCCTACTGTAACCGATGGGAACGAACGAGCATTTTAGCACCTGCCTAAACTCAACCAAATTCTTAAAATGGCGTTTGGCACCCTGCATTGTGTGGTGAAAATCAAGAGGGGTTGACCAAGTAATGAAGAATGATGACAGACAGGAATGAAGATTTTAAAGACACCCTGTAGTGCAGCCGTAGATTAATGCAGGGTGTCCATAAATTACTGGCCCCATTGTAGGTATTCTAACGGGAATTCTAAGGCGGCCAGTGATTTAGGAACACCCTGTGCCTGCATGCTAAAATGCCCGATACGCCCATTCTAAGAAAAGCTGATGATTCTCGGAATATAAAAACTGCACTACGCATTCATTCATTATAAATGATGAATAGGAAAAAAACGAAAGCTTTGTGCGGAATAGAAGAAATAGATAAACGGGGAGAATTACAAAGAGAATTAATATAAATACGTATATAGAAATATATTTATATAAAAATGTGCAAAAAAGGCTAGTAAGGAAAATATTATAGATCAAAAATAGGGAACAGGGGGCGGGGTCGACCATTGTTCCTGCGGCAAGCATGATCTTAATCGATGCATCAACAAGCAATTCATGAGAAATTGGGGTGGAGAATAAAGGGATAAAGATTAAAACAGCGAAACGAAAACGAAGCTAAAATTTACGAGAAGCAGATTTTGTTGATTAACAGATTTTATGTTTTGCTGAATTTATTTATGACCGATTCACGAGAAAGATTTGCTATTTTTTTCCTGATTTCAATTTTTTTTACGTTATGAAAAACAGATTGGAGAAAATTTTTTTTAAAAATACTGCCGAAGAAATTTCAGATATTGTTTGTCCTGATATCACAATCAAAATATAAAAAATGTCCGAATTCACGAAGGGTATTTCGGGTAATTTTTCACTAGAAATTCGAACTAATTTTAGATTTTTTGCTTCTGAACAATGAAACAAAACAAAACAAGATGATATCCTCTCGTGTGATAAAATTCTGGTAATTTTTCATTGGCGCTTCCACTGACTGCGCACGAACAGTCCGCAGATCCCCATACCTATACCTAAACGATAACATGAAAGTGACCTTTCGCACCATACAGGACACACCGGAAGTCATTGCAGATGCCTTATACGAGTCAAGATTTCCGACTAGTTTCATGTTGTCAATTTTCGGCCAGTATTTCCAAATATAGTGCGAATCAGTCTCGGACATTTAATAACGAAAACAACGGCATATTTTCAGCACACTGACCGAATGTTTATCCACCCTTGTACACTGTCCACCATTTTTTCAGTCATCGATTGGTTTCGTTTGGCTTTTTGAGTTTTTTTTTGTTAAAATATATACATATACATTCAATTTCAAAAGGCATGTACCAATGCTTTATTGTTTAAATTCAAAATATATGGTTGCATTCATTAGACAAACCCATCCATCAATCCACATACAGTATATTATTAAATGCATTTATGCAAAAATATAGGGTTCCCACATTTTTCATCCCAATCCAAGCCTTTATGAATGGGCTCAAGCTTATGATTATAGTAATTTATATTGTGAAGGCCGTCTGCCGCCAGGTAACTAATCAGTCGATGACGTCGAAAACTGGAGGAAGTGCATATTTTTTGCTAATGTCATACACTGAACGTAGACACGAATCTAAAGCTATAACTAGTCAGGCACTGTGATTTGACTAGGTTTTTGGGAAGACACCATGTATGAAGTGAGACATCTAAAGTCAGGCCAAATACAATCTATCGTGATATACAGGGTGGCCATGAATTGCTCACGACGCGAACAACCAATTGACGGACACCCTGTACCTCAAGGAAGTGACGACGTAACATCGAATTTAGTGAAAACGAAAGTGTGCGAAAGCAATTTGGGTTCAAGTTTAACTACATGTGTCGTGAATTTTGCAGCCATTGACGACTAGTTTTGGGATATTATATGCTAATTAGTAACCCTCTTAATTTCGCTAAATTCTGTCTGCTAAATTTAATATGATTTTGTATTGTTTCACTTACAGTTTTTGCATTTGCACTTTTTGATCAAGGTTTCGTCCTTGATGTCTTCGTGGCAAGCCTTGCAGTAATACCAAGCCCTGGAAGTAAATACCGGAATTTAACTATACGCCAGGATTTCAATGGGGCAGTGTGCGGGCGTTCTAAAACGACTAAAAGTGTGGAAGCAGGATGGCAAACCTATTCCAAGTTTTGAAATTTATTACTTTTAGGACATTTAGGACTTGTTTACCACCCTGTGGAAGAAACGTCATTCTGCTTACCTCTTGCTTTCATCAGCCGATTGAGCAATAAAAAAGCCCTGCGTGCTGTTCATTATTTTGGCACTGCGAGGGTTGATGGCGATCTTGTTGTCGCTGCCATCTTCACCCTTCACCTCGATGGCGGCCAAAAGTAGTTTTAAACGAACGAAGCAAACCCTTCGAAGAAACAAACAACGAATCGTTGATTAACCATCCTTTGGGTTCAGTGAAACAATCGTTTCGCAAACTGTCCCAAGTCCAAATTCTCTCATCGACACTGTTCAGAACACTTGTCTACGTTCATTAATTTGGTCTCCAGGTTTCAATCTCTGCCCAGAAAATGGCTATCATGAATTACGTTCTTGCAATTGCACGACATCTTTTTGTCCAAAGGAATAACGTCTCTTTTGGAACCAAAATAATGTCATTGTCATGAAAAGTATGACGTCCTTTGAGCAAAACAATTCTTAATTGAGACCAATGAAGAATCTGGTGAAATTTTCGATGGTCAGAAAAAAACAGACGAAGGTCAGTTTTGAGCGATGATAAAAACACTGGCACTGCTGAATCGCAACAATGATTCAATAAGAAGCAGAACTAAGTGGTTGTTTCTGTTTACTCTGCAGCTTGGGCGAAGGTCATCCCGATGAAGGACGGCGACAGGGTTTCCGTGTACATCTCCATACCCGTCCCGCAAAGGTAGTCGTTTTGCCAGGCTTGCATGTCCGGCGACTGAAACGAGATCAGACCAAGTTAGACGAAAAACGGCACAAATCAAAATGGTAAGGGCTGGGAAAGTCACGTGTTGGTCCGTACAGTACGCGTTAGCCAAACTGCGATTTTCGAACGGATTTTAGAACCGGGCAGGTCAAGATCGAAGCGCTAGGATTACGAGCGGAGTTCTTAGGGCACAACCCGTAACCCCGTCTACCCCCCCCCCCTCATTTACACATTAATTAGAATTGACGCATCAGATAACAAACACCAAGATACTACATCGAAAAACGAACACTTTACAAAACGAAAAGTTTTACTTTAATTTTTACAAGATTTTACCATTCAGCTATTCTGTAAAATAACTTGTGATGGGGTTCCTTTCACTATGCCTATTTCTCCATAAAATTTGAAAATGCTGTAAAACTCTGTAATACGAAAATTAAAATTTCTAAAAAAGTTAAGAAAAATGCACTGAAATCCATCATTGGAGGTCTAGTTTTTTTTTAAAAAAAATGTCCGTGACGTTATCTGAACTATATTGATATTTCTCAAAACTCACATCTGGAAGCAAAATTCATCATTACATCATCTAGTTTTTTTTCTTCAAGTGTCAGTTTTAAAGAAAAATCAAGCAGAATTTCGATTTTTGACTTGTCCTCAATAGATTGAACCGCCCCATTCTTGACCTGGTCACCGTGACGAACATTAAGACGCCACTTTCATATCGAACATGCTCCGAATACTGAAAGCGTTGAAGTAAATTTCCAAAAGGAAAGAAACAATAACCACGAAATCACAGCAATGGATACGACCAAACGCGATATGCAATATATGAAAAGGCAACACCATGCAAAAGCACAGACGATCTTTGGCCTATTTTTAAACCTTCAACTGCCAAGAATCATTTTCTTCATAGTTTTTTTTCGTATAAAAAAGCTCAATTTTTCGCATGAAAAAAATCTGCAAATTGGCAGCGCTCGTATAAATATATCTCGCAACAGCACGTTCACACATCATAGTTAACGAATTTGACGCACACACCAGAAATACACGAAGTCACAAAGTTTCAACACCAAATACCAAAAACATCGAAACACTGAAGTGCCACGAAAATGTGCATTTTTTGATTCAATTTTATATCTACATTTCGGCGCAAACTGTACGACAAAAAAGACAACGACTCGAACAGTTTCGTACAATATTGATTTGGCAAAATTGCAACGACCTCTGGTGCCAAGCTCGAAAATTAAATTTGGAGGGGGTCAGAAAAAGTGTCTGGGAATTCAGACACTTACTGATGATTGGACATTTTCAACTATCCCAGTTTTATATATGGGGAACGATGACACTGGTCCTGAAGGGAAATTCATTTGAACGAGCACCCTGTATAAGGTCGAAATATATTCGTGGTTCGTGGGGGTGGGTGTACAGGGTGAGTGACTCGTCACAAAAACATTGGCTGCGTGTTGTATGTGCGAGTGCGCTTCGGTGATTCGCCGTGGGATGCAACAATTGCACAGTGACGTCACACGTCGGGATGTCTGCAACGGGTGCACGTGATTTGAAACGTCCAATGGCAGTGAAAGGTCGAAAAATAAGATAAAAGGTCATCTGCACTTACAATACTTACAGTCTTATATGACCTCATCGCAAACAGATTGGCCATCATGGTGGAGAAGCCAGGGGCCAAACAGCTCTGGGCGATAAACCCCAGTTTCAGTTCGGCCAAGCAAATGACGTCATCGCCCCGCTTCCAGTCCCAGCTTGGAATGTTCAACAGGTAAGCCTGAAATGTAACAAGCACAACATTTGAATATCAAATCGAAAAGCACTTTCGTGACACCCCATTTTGAAGACCAGGTTCTTGTTTCAATTAAATCAAATTTATAAAAGTTCATATAAAATATCACAAATATTCTGCATATTGTTATACATGTATTTTGTGCACATTTCCATGTATTTTTATATTAAATGTATACGGGCGACCGTCGTAGGAAAGTTAATTGCCAATTAAAGTACACGAAGAATATCAAATGTATTTTTATCAAACAGGGTTGGCAGTTTCGTAAATCACACTGTACTACTGACTCACTGCGTACACTATCTATTAATACCAACCGAAAAACGTAAGTCTTATTTTAACTCAATGGAAAGAAATTTAAAAAAAAGCTAGAGTTGGAGACATGAGACAAGTCGCGCTGTAAATAGATTTCCTCCAAAATTGTGGGACTATGACTCGAAAAATCGACCCAAAAATTAGTCATGAAGGGATTTTGACCTTCGGGGCAAATTTCTGAAAAGAAGAAATTTGGCAGATTGCTTAGCCATTTAGTAACCCATACTGGGTAGCAAAGTATTAATAAAAAGTGGCCCTATACTTGCTAATTCAGTATATGGTACAGTATAAACAAGTACATGTGTGGTGACATTAATATAAATTTTCATTGTATATAAACTGGATATTTAAGCCCTATTTTTACCACAAAAAATCTACCCAGCTAGATGTAAGCAATGCATTCAGTAAATGTTCACTGCATACTACATTTATTAACCTCCCTATTTGACGATTTCCTATAGCTTTTACGACAATGCGGAAGATGGCGCTGGGAGCTTGAAATGCTTTCAAAGTTAGTAAAGCGTAACAAATGCGTGTCTCGATACTCGAGGCACCATTCAGATCACAGTTGTACCATATTGCGCAGGAATCATCATAGATGGCGCTGAGATTTGGAAAAGGGCCAAATCGGATGAAAAATCATAAATTTCAACGATGGAGCATTTTCGATAAGGTTACAGCGACCTACTCTTATCGAGAAAAAAAGTAGAAAGAGCCAAAAAAAAAACCCTGCGCAGCAACGATTTCACTCAAGAGATCGTTTTTGTATTTTATCATAAAATCAGGAATCTCCATGGTGACTTTCGAGTAAATCTCAAATGCCTCCGTGGAGATTCAGATTGGGATTCAGCGTTAGGCGCCCCTTTTTCCCAAGCAGGCTAGCAACGCCATGTTTTTCCCATTTTCGTTATTTACCTTATTGTGATACTGCATAAGTTGTATTATTACTCTGATGTCGTCCGAATAGTTTTTAATCGAAATAACTCGCATTATATTCGCCGCATCCTCAGAATCCGGATCCTGGCAATATTTATTGGCCAAAACCAGGCAGGCATCAGCTTCATGTACCTAAAAAAACATTACAAATATTATAGAAAATGTTATAGTTTTAAAAGGGCATAGTCACCATAAAATATAACAGGAAAACGTTATTTCTTAATAAATCAGGGGAGACAGAATTGAGGCAATCTTAAAATCACAAATAGACGAAACAAATCTAACAACATAAATTTTTTTAAAAACATCTATTTAAGCAAAGCTTTAAGGGTATGGCCATCCAAGTTCACAGCATGGCTATCCAAGTTTACTTTTTATGCAAAACTATAATATTTGCTTTAAATAATGGTGTTTAAAAGAGGCCAAATAAGGCAAAATTGACAAACTACGAATTGCCAGGGATATCGCAATAATCCGTGTGTTCATCAGTTCGTTTCATGTTTAAGTCCGATATGGCAGATTTAAGTTTGAAAGGCCCATATAAGCCGGATTTCATGAATTCGGTTACCATCACCACCATTTTTTAATGATACGGTTCAAAACGCCAGGTTCAATTAATCCCCTAGACAACTGGTGCAATTTTACTCACTTTAACTCTCTGCAAATCTATCGGATTCATGATGCTGCCTTGGAAGAATTCAACGGTCGTAAAATGCCTCTTAAATAATCCTTCCAGCTCCAGATCGGGCGGTTTTCTGAATTTCAGAGGAAAAAATTCAGCAAAAAATATTAGGAAAAAATACGGGGAGCCAGCCATTGTATTTTGTTATTTTCCCCTATCACAGCATTATAAACTTCCTCACAAACTCGACAAAAAAACTGACAACTTCTGATATTTCAGTTTGATAGGTCCACATAAGCCGGATTTAATAAACTCCGTTACCATGACTACGGTTTTTAAAAAGCGCTTTTTCGGTTACCTATGCAAAAAAACCACCTCCACGTCGACATCTTCCCGATCTTCGTGTAAAAAATCTTTTAAGAAATGCGAAACTGATTCGTAGGTGATGTGGCCACACACAACAATGTGCCTAAAATCGTACGAAAACCATCATTAATAACACTCGAAAGATTCCTTGGTCCAGAGACCGATAGAACGAGGCATGTCATAAACGACCCTTATGGAAAACAACTGATTGCAAATTTGTGTAAACTGATTGCAGACTTTAGAAATTGGTGACAACTTGGCGGTAAATTGCAAATTTTGTTAGTGGTTGCCAACTACATTAGTAAACTGTTTGTAATGATTGTGGGTTCCACAGAGATGACATTTTCAACTTCCCTGATTTTTCCAGGTTTTAAAACCAATTTCCCTGACCACCCAGGCCTTTGAAGATGCAAAAAAATATGAAAGAAATGCTATATTTATTGTCTGTTATATAAAAACAAGAGGTAGAACACAAATTTTCACAAGGAAATAGCACTTATCTTAATTTTTTTTACATAATCGCTTGTCTCGCGATTTTTGTGATAACCACTAACTTGCCATGCAAAATCTGTTATCGATTTATTGAACTTCTCTGATTTTTTCAGGTTTTCTATAATTTCTAGGGCTGGGGGTAACAACGCATTTATCAGTTTACTACAACCAAACTACAACTAGTTATACTTCAAACAAATGTCACTTTGCAATAAGTTTTTCTGCAACCACTTTGCAATTAACGTTTCCAAAAGGGGAGCGAATCTGTCCTCCTCAGGAACGCTTGCCAGGCCTCGACGGAAGCACAATGTCGGCTTTCGACCTCCAAAAATCCGAAATGTAAACCCCAAAAATGACGTCTCGATCTTCATTTTTTGACATATTTTTAAGACCAGGCCCTCGCAACCGCAGTTCAAACAATGGATTCCAGAACGAAAAATCGATGCCAGAGCTGCATTAAAGTTGCAAGAAGATGCGCTTCCGTGCCAACCTCTAGGCAGCGCCACCTGGTGTTTGGAGGGACGTCCTACTGCTCTTGAGGGCTGGCCACAACCCTGGAGAAAACCATCGCCAAAAGTGGGCTTTTATTTTTCTTGCCAAATTCTGGCAATTTGCCCTTTGGATTCGATTTCAATTAGCCCACATCGAAACTCCAGTCGACTCGGGCCTGGAAGCGCCCTCTAGAGGACAGAATTTCGCGTTCGATCCGGTTTAGCGAGGTTCGTCAACGAATCGGAAACACAGCTTGTTGGGGATGAACCGGAAGTGACGCAATTGAAAATGCGCGAGTTTGAAAATATGAGCATCTTGAACCACATTTTTGGGTTGGATTCTGGTTATATGAGACAAGTTGAAAACAACGAGCTCAGGGTATACACAGGATTAAAAATTGCGCGTACGGTTTTTGAACTTGGCTTTTCACGTGCTCCAAATGGAACGCTTTGAGCGTCTTGAAAACTGTTGAAAGACCGAACGTTGAAGAGTGTCTAATTTCATTCTCTTCAACAAATAGTTGATCAACTCTAGTTCAAGTATATGGAAAGCGGGTTCTTACGTTTTAATTCGCTTTCAACATAAAATTGAACGACAAAAGTTGAAACGTTAGAATGCGACTTAAGCTTTTGTCATTTATTGTACAAAATTTGTATTTTAATCGGTTTCCAGTTGTCTTTAGCATAATAAAAATGAAAGTTTAATTTTTTCAGTGGGTATTAAACCACATGAACGTTGGAAAGGGAAAAATCCCAATCGTTATACAGGGTGTCACCCCTTTTGAAATCGTTTGCCACCCTCTGGTGGGGGCGGGGAAGTGTTGCGTGTCCGATTCAATTACAGATTAATAAGGCAAATTATGGCCTCTCGATTAACGACTTTTTTCTGAATAATTCATGTTGACGCGTCGCTAAACCGGGTAAACAAGAAGACGCGACACATGGAGAGAGGCTAGCGATTTTCTCGTACGAAAACGTGACGTCACATCCTGTTATTAGGTCACTCGCCATCGATTGACACGAAACCCTCTCAGTCGTCTCACTTTCCCAGCAACATTTTCGAGGCTTGAGGGAAACGATCTCCAAAATTGCGTCAAAGATGGCGGATATTTTCGGGGTAACACGTCACTTCATAAATGGCGGCTGTCACGTGATCACTCGCAATTTCCGCCCAAAAGACGTGTTTTTGTACTGTGATCGCGAGGCTAGAAATCTGATGGTAGATACTCGATTAATGTAGTTAAAAACCAATGCAGAGTGTCTACTGGATTTGGTATTGCAAATTCCATGACTTTTTCAACACTTCACAAATTTTCCATGCCTATCAAAATATGAAGTCGTTCAAGTATTATGTCATGACTAAATAGCGATTTTCAGAAATATTATCTACCACTGTGGCGAGATGAATATTGTCCAAAAACATGCCGTAGGCGAAATTTTGTGCAGAAATAGGTGACAAATGAAGAATTTAAACTTCAAAACCAAATTTATATTTTGTGAATCAATGAAAAAACAAAAATTCCATGACATTTATAAATTTCATGACTTTTCCATTACTTTCATGACCGGTAGCCATCCTCCAATAGTAAAAACCATGACCGTGCGCTTAAAATTTACGTTAAAATCAACATCTTAATTCGCCAAGCATTGATTATTAGTCATGTTCTGCGTGGGTGGGGTGTAATAAACGAACAGGGTGTCGATTCTTCCCCAATTCGTTTAAGTGAAACTACTTTTGCATAAGGTTCGTGTTATTTTGTGACATTTCCAAACTTTCGGTCAACAGTTTTCTTACGAGAAATTCGCTAAGCCCTCCATTTTGCGCAAAAATCAGTGATCGACACGCAAAGGGGCGAGTGTTGTGGGTGGGGTGGGGGCGAGTATCGATGGGTTAAACTAAATTGCATGGAAACGAATTAATAAATTGGCGAAGAGGGCGTAAAACAGGTGGAAAAAAGAGATGAGGTGGAGAAAATGAGGGTGGAGGAAGGGGTAATAAAAAAAATTGCGAATAGATTAATGGCGAAGATTAATTTCAACGTTCGCAATGAGTGGAAGAACGAGAATTAAGATCCGATTATTAACCGGATTATTTGGCAGCGGATGAGGAGAGGAAAGGTTTGCAAAAACGAAGACGAATATGACGCCCGTCAGGACCAGGATTAAGCATTAATTACCTTGTTTTCCTAGCCCCTAATTAGCTCTTAACAAAGGAGACTACAGGGTGTCCAGCTTAGCCCCAAATAAACATTGATTGCGCAATTAATCAATCAATTTATGAACAAGTTTCTATTTTGATTGGATTCAAGCAGTAGTTAGCGTATTAAAACATTGCTTTTTAAAAGTATTGACACCCTGTATTTCAAAATGTATCAATTGCGACGAAATGCCGTTGACTGCATGTATTGAATTATTATTGAATGTGGTCAGTCTAATTATTAAGAAAAAGATACAGCAGATGTCATATTTTTCTTTTCCGTTATTGCACTGACTTAAAATGCAATTGATCGCGCACGAGTTAATTTACCATATTTTCCACATCTTATGTATGACGCCGAAAACTCAAAGAATGCGTAATGCAATTTACACGTTTTCAACACGTCTTGTTTTCACGACGAAATGTCTTGCTCAACGTGACGTGACATTGGCTATCGCAACTAAGGGCACGCACACACCAGCCAGATGGCGATACAAGTGCTCAAAGATATTCAGTTTAATGTTCAAGGAAATTCCCAAAAGTTCAAATATGTTTAATATTTCCTAATAGTCGGAATGTACAATAACTAGTAATTTCGCCAATAGTATGAGCTCTCTTGGCGATCAATTGCATTCTTGCGATAAGGGAATGATGCGAGGGTAGTTGGGTAAACCGACGAAAAATGAATTTGGGGAGAAAAAAAATTAACGAGCAATTGAATTTTTCCTTTGTCTGAAAAAAGGAAAACGCCATTGTTCTCATTAAACGCATTCATAAAATAGGCATTTACGAAACTGACGGATGCGTGGAATCTCGATGGCTTCTAATATCGTAATTGACGATAACGCCTGAAAGGGGCTTGGTGCAACCCGTCATTAACGCCCTGTTAACTAAAGACGTTAAAGAACAATTTTCCTTATGGCCGCTTTGGTTAGTTCAGAAAATCGTCTTTACCATAATTTAAATCAGGTCAACCCCCCCCCCCTGCCTATGAAATTGACGTGGGG